>JZKD02S1781867.1:45746-62338 GCA_000966675.3 Picea glauca | reverse complement strand
AGAGCCTTTCGGAGTTCGCAACAACAGGGAATAAACTCGCCTAACCCTAAGGGGAAAACCTCACACTACACAGAGTAAATGTTTAAGTTACAGGACTGGTGGAGCCATGTGCTAGGGAAGAGTTGGCATGGAAAGATTAGAGGAGGGGTCAAGTGAAAGGGCCATCAGAATGTGCACGACAGAACCTCCCCATTAATCATGGGTGAAGAACCTTAAATCCCTCTGACAAGTATGCCTCCTACCTTAATAACAATATTGTGAAATTAATGACAGTCATGTCGAGAGACGACTAGTCATGACTAGTTAGGTACAAACTTCTTCGTCCCAATTAAACTACCATGGTCATTTTGTTTTGATAAGATAAAGTTGAGTTAAGACTTAGTTGAACAAGACTTTCACATGGTATTTTTCCTTACCTACACCCGTTTTAGCATAGTGACTATAAGAACTGTAATTACGAAGGAATTCACAGTGAAATCCATTTAAATGACTCAGACATGGTCAAATGGTATGATGACACAGACCTCTAGCCCTCGGGCCAAGATCCCCTTAGGATCGTTCTAAATATGCCCACCCGAGTCTGATTGACTCTTCAATTCCTACACAGGGAATCACACACACACACACACAATAGTGTATCTAGAGGTCCTTATGAGTGTGCCCACGTAATCAAACACAAGGCGTCACCCAAGTCTCCTTGACCACAATAAATTCGTGCCCTTCCTAATTTGGGCTTTCGGGTTTCACGATATCGCGATTTCTGTTATCGAGTTTCCGGCTCTTCAACCCACTGAAACTCGAAATCACTGACTGCGCCCTCCTCCACGCATGTATCGTGTTTCGCAACTTTGGGAATTCCAGATTAAGGAACCCCGATCCCTTGTCTTCTAAAGCACTAAAATGTCTAATCCCGATGTTTTCATCAAAGGTTGGATTCCCAATGGACTTTTCACTTCATCGAGGTTTCGAACTTCCGGGTACCGGGAGTTCGAGACTCTCGATTCCAAACCACTATCACCACAATCCCTAAATTTCTGAACCTCGAAACACTGAAATGACGAAACGCCACTTCACAATATTTCGCATTTTGCAACTCCAGGGTTTTTCAATGCAAATTCTCATGGCTCCTTGTCATCAGGATTTTCGGTATCCTGAATCCTGAATTAGCGAAATTCTGAAATTCTTCATTTAACAATCCTTTTTGTGATTCGGGAGTTAGAGTGACCAAGGATTTTGGCTTACACTCCAAACTTACAAACTCCAAATCCCCGAAATGATCTGATGGCTCAAAACATATCATGATCAACGGTCCACGTTGATTCCTAATACCAAAGTGATGGGTTGTCCTCCCCTATCCACCTTTCAGCATCTTTGGATCCTACGGTCCTTGCGACTTTGCGAGTTCTCCACAGAGAATTTCAACCGCTCATTCCTTCCTTGAAGACTTCTCCAAATTGAACCAGTGTTTCTCATCTGAACTTGGCTTCTGCAAAGAGACTTCACTCCATCTCCCTTTTAACACTTCAAAGACACTAGCCCTCCTAAGCTTTCACTTGCAAACTTGAGTCTCAAAAGGAATCCTGCACGCACTCCTTGCGACAATCTTTCAAATACTTCTAAGTATTTGATTCTTCAACTCTGTGCACCCTCTGCAATAGTAATCCTTTACCTTTCAACCTTAGTTGATAAGTTTAAGGCCTCAACTAGCCTGCACACACCTTGCACAGCTTCTGTGCTCCACCTGTACTTCTACTAGAATGAGAACAATGGTATCTCTCCTGAGCTTTTTGAGATAAAACTTAGAATTCTTGTCAATGCACACCTTGCGAATGTTTCACTGCACTCCTTGCAGGAACTTCTCTCACTCATGAAGAGAAACAATTGAAATTCATTCTCTCTCTTCTCTCAGACTTCAAACATTCAATATGAAATCATACATACACACAGTATTAAAACAAATCCATAACAAAGAGAATATACAACCATAAGCATACCATTCACCATGTATAAACATAAAACATCATAACACCATGAAATTTGATTCATAGCTTCATATATTAATTCAAAGCTCATGTACATGGGGTTTTTCCTTTCAACTCTCTACTACAACTCTCTTCTTTTGTGCTATGCTAATGATACAATAATACAAGAGTGAGGGTGTCTATATCCGTTTTCCCTCCTATGTTCTATAATTGTCTAATCTAACATTCATATCTACCTACTCTTACATTTAACAGACTTAAATGCCTTAACATTCTACAGATGAGAGCAATCACTCAAGATCTGTTTACAACCTCCAAGATATAAATGCAAAGTATGACTTATTCCTAACTATTACATTAATTCCTTTTAAGTTCAAAATTCAAAACGGTTCTTATGAAAACATGATATTTTTCTTCCTTCATGCGTCCAGCTATTTATTTGGCTTAGTCACATGATTTGTCTTTTCACAATGCTCCTACATCATACTCCCTCGCTTCAAAATTTTCATGAACTCCTATTCATGAGCTCTTGCACGGTCTGTCCATGCTTCTGAATTTCTACTTCATCTTCCCAACTGGAATATTCAACTGGATGTCCCTTCCATTTGATCAAGTATTCAAAATACTCCTTCCTCCTGGTCTTTTTGCTAATACTCTTGTCAATTATGCTTTCCATCTATGGATTTTCAGCTACAGGCATTTGTTTTATCCATTGAACTTCTATCTATTTATCCTTTGCTCCTGCTTCTTCATCTCTATAAGGGTACAAATACGCAACATTGAATATCGGTGAAATTATGATCCCATCGGGTAATTCAATCTCATATGCGTTTGTCCCAAATTTCTTCACGACCTTGCATGGTCCAATCTTTTTCATCTTCAGTTTGTTATATGTTTCCCTTGGGAACCTTTCCTTCCTCATATGTGCAATAACCAGATCACCAACTTCAAATTGAAGTTCTCGCCTGTGTTGATCTGCTCTGCGCTTGTATTCTTGATTTGAATTCTGCAATCGCTCTTTCACTCGGTTGTGAAGCTCCTTCATTCCCTCTTAAAAGTCCTCTGCACTAGAACTCTTGAATTCAACTTGTTCTGAATCTTTCAATTCAGAAACTCCCCTAGGATGCATTCCATATACAATTTGGAATGGACTCTTCCCTGTGCTTATGTTGAGTGAATCATTGTAAGCAAATTCCACCTATGGCAGAATGTGATCTCATTAACTATGGTGTTCAGTCACTAAGCTCCTTAGCAAATCCCCCAAGCTCGTGTTCATGACTTCTATCCGCCCATCCGTCTAAGGATGATATGCTGAGATAAAAGAAAAACGTGTCCCCAGCTTTTTCCATAAAGTCCTCTAGAAATGTCCAACAAATTTTGTATCTCGATCAGAAACGATACTCCTTGGCAAGTCGTGAAGTCTAACGACTTCATTGAAAAAAAGGTTTGCAATATGAGTTGCGTCACTGGTTTTCTGGCATGGTATGAAATGTGCCATCTTTGAAAATATGTCGACTACCACAAAGATCGAAGCATAGCCTCTTTGAATTCTTGGTAGTCCCAATATGAAATCCATGCTCACTGCGTCCCACGGCCTTTCTAGTATGGGTAACGACTGGTATAACTCTGTGTTCTACCTTTTCCCTTTTGTGTGCTGACAATCCCACATTTGTCCACAAATTTCTTAACATCTGTCCTCATCCCTGGCCAAAAATATGACCCATTCAACTTTGAATACGTCTTACCATGACCAAAGTGACTGACCAATCCTCCATTGTGTTTTTCCTTCATCAGGTTCTCCCTCATGGAGAATTTTGGAATACATAATTGATTGCCCCTGAATAACAATCCATCTTGGATCATATATTTGGTCCATTGGTTTCTGTCCCTAAGAACTAGATTCTCAGACACCTCATATGCTTCCTTNAGAGCCTTTCGGAGTTCGCAACAACAGGGAATAAACTCGCCTAACCCTAAGGGGAAAACCTCACACTACACAGAGTAAATGTTTAAGTTACAGGACTGGTGGAGCCATGTGCTAGGGAAGAGTTGGCATGGAAAGATTAGAGGAGGGGTCAAGTGAAAGGGCCATCAGAATGTGCACGACAGAACCTCCCCATTAATCATGGGTGAAGAACCTTAAATCCCTCTGACAAGTATGCCTCCTACCTTAATAACAATATTGTGAAATTAATGACAGTCATGTCGAGAGACGACTAGTCATGACTAGTTAGGTACAAACTTCTTCGTCCCAATTAAACTACCATGGTCATTTTGTTTTGATAAGATAAAGTTGAGTTAAGACTTAGTTGAACAAGACTTTCACATGGTATTTTTCCTTACCTACACCCGTTTTAGCATAGTGACTATAAGAACTGTAATTACGAAGGAATTCACAGTGAAATCCATTTAAATGACTCAGACATGGTCAAATGGTATGATGACACAGACCTCTAGCCCTCGGGCCAAGATCCCCTTAGGATCGTTCTAAATATGCCCACCCGAGTCTGATTGACTCTTCAATTCCTACACAGGGAATCACACACACACACACACAATAGTGTATCTAGAGGTCCTTATGAGTGTGCCCACGTAATCAAACACAAGGCGTCACCCAAGTCTCCTTGACCACAATAAATTCGTGCCCTTCCTAATTTGGGCTTTCGGGTTTCACGATATCGCGATTTCTGTTATCGAGTTTCCGGCTCTTCAACCCACTGAAACTCGAAATCACTGACTGCGCCCTCCTCCACGCATGTATCGTGTTTCGCAACTTTGGGAATTCCAGATTAAGGAACCCCGATCCCTTGTCTTCTAAAGCACTAAAATGTCTAATCCCGATGTTTTCATCAAAGGTTGGATTCCCAATGGACTTTTCACTTCATCGAGGTTTCGAACTTCCGGGTACCGGGAGTTCGAGACTCTCGATTCCAAACCACTATCACCACAATCCCTAAATTTCTGAACCTCGAAACACTGAAATGACGAAACGCCACTTCACAATATTTCGCATTTTGCAACTCCAGGGTTTTTCAATGCAAATTCTCATGGCTCCTTGTCATCAGGATTTTCGGTATCCTGAATCCTGAATTAGCGAAATTCTGAAATTCTTCATTTAACAATCCTTTTTGTGATTCGGGAGTTAGAGTGACCAAGGATTTTGGCTTACACTCCAAACTTACAAACTCCAAATCCCCGAAATGATCTGATGGCTCAAAACATATCATGATCAACGGTCCACGTTGATTCCTAATACCAAAGTGATGGGTTGTCCTCCCCTATCCACCTTTCAGCATCTTTGGATCCTACGGTCCTTGCGACTTTGCGAGTTCTCCACAGAGAATTTCAACCGCTCATTCCTTCCTTGAAGACTTCTCCAAATTGAACCAGTGTTTCTCATCTGAACTTGGCTTCTGCAAAGAGACTTCACTCCATCTCCCTTTTAACACTTCAAAGACACTAGCCCTCCTAAGCTTTCACTTGCAAACTTGAGTCTCAAAAGGAATCCTGCACGCACTCCTTGCGACAATCTTTCAAATACTTCTAAGTATTTGATTCTTCAACTCTGTGCACCCTCTGCAATAGTAATCCTTTACCTTTCAACCTTAGTTGATAAGTTTAAGGCCTCAACTAGCCTGCACACACCTTGCACAGCTTCTGTGCTCCACCTGTACTTCTACTAGAATGAGAACAATGGTATCTCTCCTGAGCTTTTTGAGATAAAACTTAGAATTCTTGTCAATGCACACCTTGCGAATGTTTCACTGCACTCCTTGCAGGAACTTCTCTCACTCATGAAGAGAAACAATTGAAATTCATTCTCTCTCTTCTCTCAGACTTCAAACATTCAATATGAAATCATACATACACACAGTATTAAAACAAATCCATAACAAAGAGAATATACAACCATAAGCATACCATTCACCATGTATAAACATAAAACATCATAACACCATGAAATTTGATTCATAGCTTCATATATTAATTCAAAGCTCATGTACATGGGGTTTTTCCTTTCAACTCTCTGCTACAACTCTCTTCTTTTGTGCTATGCTAATGATACAATAATACAAGAGTGAGGCTGTCTATATCCGTTTTCCCTCCTATGTTCTATAATTGTCTAATCTAACATTCATATGTACCTACTCTTACATTTAACAGACTTAAATGCCTTAACATTCTACAGATGAGAGCAATCACTCAAGATCTATTTACAACCTCCAAGATATAAATGCAAAGTATGCCTTCTTCCTAACTATTACATTAATGCCTTTTAAGTTCAAAATTCAAAACGGTTCTTATGAAAACATGCTCTTTTTCTTCCTTCGCACGTCCAGCTATTTATTTGGCTTATTCACGTGATTTGGATTTGCACAATGCTCCTACATCATACTCCCTCGCTTGAAAATTTTCATGAACTCCTATTCATGAGCTCTTGCACGGTCTGTCCATGCTTCTGAATTTCTACTTCATCTTCCCAACTGGAATCTTCAACTGGATGTCCCTTCCATTTGACCAAGTATTCAAAATACTCCTTCCTCCTGGTCTTTTTGCTAATACTCTTGTCAATTATGCTTTCCATCTATGGATTTTCAGCTACAGGCATTTGTTTTGTCCATTGAACTTCTATCTATTTATCCTTTGCTCCTGCTTCTTCATCTCTATAAGGGTACAAATACGCAACATTGAATATCGGTGAAATTCTGATCCCATCGGGTAATTCAATCTCATATGCGTTTGTCCCAAATTTCTTCACGACCTTGCATGGTCCAATCTTTTTCATCTTCAGTTTGTTATATGTTTCCCTTGGGAACCTTTCCTTCCTCATATGTGCAATAACCAGATCACCAACTTCAAATTGAAGTTCTCGCCTGTGTTGATCTGCTCTGCGCTTGTATTCTTGATTTGAATTCTGCAATCGCTCTTTCACTCGGTTGTGAAGCTCCTTCATTCCCTCTTAAAAGTCCTCTGCACTAGAACTCTTGAATTCAACTTGTTCTGAATCTTTCAATTCAGAAACTCCCCTAGGATGCATTCCATATACAATTTGGAATGGACTCTTCCCTGTGCTTATGTTGAGTGAATCATTGTAAGCAAATTCCACCTATGGCAGAATGTGATCTCATTAACTATGGTGTTCAGTCACTAAGCTCCTTAGCAAATCCCCCAAGCTCGTGTTCATGACTTCTATCCGCCCATCCGTCTAAGGATGATATGCTGAGATAAAAGAAAAACGTGTCCCCAGCTTTTTCCATAAAGTCCTCTAGAAATGTCCAACAAATTTTGTATCTCGATCAGAAACGATACTCCTTGGCAAGTCGTGAAGTCTAACGACTTCATTGAAAAAAAGGTTTGCAATATGAGTTGCGTCACTGGTTTTCTGGCATGGTATGAAATGTGCCATCTTTGAAAATATGTCGACTACCACAAAGATCGAAGCATAGCCTCTTTGAATTCTTGGTAGTCCCAATATGAAATCCATGCTCACTGCGTCCCACGGCCTTTCTAGTATGGGTAACGACTGGTATAACTCTGTGTTCTACCTTTTCCCTTTTGTGTGCTGACAATCCCACATTTGTCCACAAATTTCTTAACATCTGTCCTCATCCCTGGCCAAAAATATGACCCATTCAACTTTGAATACGTCTTACCATGACCAAAGTGACTGACCAATCCTCCATTGTGTTTTTCCTTCATCAGGTTCTCCCTCATGGAGAATTTTGGAATACATAATTGATTGCCCCTGAATAACAATCCATCTTGGATCATATATTTGGTCCATTGGTTTCTGTCCCTAAGAACTAGATTCTCAGACACCTCATATGCTTCCTTNCTAGGATGCATTCCATATACAATTTGGAATGGACTCTTCCCTGTGCTTATGTTGAGTGAATCATTGTAAGCAAATTCCACCTATGGCAGAATGTGATCCCATTAACTATGGTGTTCATTCACTAAGCTCCTTAGCAAATCCCCCAAGCTCGTGTTCATGACTTATGTCCGCCCATCCGTCTAAGGATGATATGCTGAGATAAAAGACAAACTTGTCCCCATCTTTTTCCATAAAGTCCTCTAGAAATGTTCAACAAATTTTGTATCTCGATCAGAAACGATACTCCTTGGCAAGTCGTGAAGTCTAACGACTTCATTGAAAAAAAGGTTCGCAATATGAGTTGCGTCACTGGTTTTCTGGCATGGTATGAAATGTGCCATCTTTGAAAATATGTCGACTACCACAAAGATCGAAGCATAGCCTCTTTGAATTCTTGGCAGTCCCAATATGAAATCCATGCTCACTGCGTCCCACGGCCTTTCTAGTATGGGTAACGACTGGTATAACCCTGTGTTCTACCTTTTCCCTTTTGTGTGCTGACAATCCTGCATTTGTCCACAAATTTCTTAACATCTGTCCTCATCCCTGGCCAAAAATATGACCCATTCAACTTTGAGAACATCTTACCATGACCAAAGTGTCTGACCAATCCTCCATTGTGTTTTTCCTTCATCAGGTTCTCCCTCATGGAGCATTTTGGAATACATAATTGATTGCCCCTGAATAACAATCCATCTTGGATCATATATTTGGTCCATTGGTTTCTGTCCCTAAGAACTAGATTCTCAGACACCTCATATGCTTCCTTAAAATATGGATCATCCCTGTACATCTCTTTGAGGTTATCAAAACCCAAAGTTTTGACTTTGAATTCCTTCATAAGAAAACATTTCCTTCTCAAAGCATCAGCAAATTTGTTAGCAGTTCCAAAAATATGCTTAATCACAAAAGTAAAATTCTACATGAATTCAACCCATTTAGCATGTTTTTGGTTCAACTTCTTTTGTTGAGTCACGAATTGTAAATCATGATTATCACTGTACAAAACAAACTCCTTGGGAACCAAATAATGTCTCCATTTCTTCAGCACTTGTACGACCGCATAGAATTCTTTATCATATGTGGAGTACTTAACCTTCACTTCATTCAGTTTTTCACTGAAGTATGTGATCGGTCTGTCATCTTGGCTCAAGACCGCTCCAATTGCAAATCCACTNTGATCCCATCGGGTAATTCAATCTCATATGCGTTTGTCCCAAATTTCTTCACGACCTTGCATGGTCCAATCTTTTTCATCTTCAGTTTGTTATATGTTTCCCTTGGGAACCTTTCCTTCCTCATATGTGCAATAACCAGATCACCAACTTCAAATTGAAGTTCTCGCCTGTGTTGATCTGCTCTGCGCTTGTATTCTTGATTTGAATTCTGCAATCGCTCTTTCACTCGGTTGTGAAGCTCCTTCATTCCCTCTTAAAAGTCCTCTGCACTAGAACTCTTGAATTCAACTTGTTCTGAATCTTTCAATTCAGAAACTCCCCTAGGATGCATTCCATATACAATTTGGAATGGACTCTTCCCTGTGCTTATGTTGAGTGAATCATTGTAAGCAAATTCCACCTATGGCAGAATGTGATCTCATTAACTATGGTGTTCAGTCACTAAGCTCCTTAGCAAATCCCCCAAGCTCGTGTTCATGACTTCTATCCGCCCATCCGTCTAAGGATGATATGCTGAGATAAAAGAAAAACGTGTCCCCAGCTTTTTCCATAAAGTCCTCTAGAAATGTCCAACAAATTTTGTATCTCGATCAGAAACGATACTCCTTGGCAAGTCGTGAAGTCTAACGACTTCATTGAAAAAAAGGTTTGCAATATGAGTTGCGTCACTGGTTTTCTGGCATGGTATGAAATGTGCCATCTTTGAAAATATGTCGACTACCACAAAGATCGAAGCATAGCCTCTTTGAATTCTTGGTAGTCCCAATATGAAATCCATGCTCACTGCGTCCCACGGCCTTTCTAGTATGGGTAACGACTGGTATAACTCTGTGTTCTACCTTTTCCCTTTTGTGTGCTGACAATCCCACATTTGTCCACAAATTTCTTAACATCTGTCCTCATCCCTGGCCAAAAATATGACCCATTCAACTTTGAATACGTCTTACCATGACCAAAGTGACTGACCAATCCTCCATTGTGTTTTTCCTTCATCAGGTTCTCCCTCATGGAGAATTTTGGAATACATAATTGATTGCCCCTGAATAACAATCCATCTTGGATCATATATTTGGTCCATTGGTTTCTGTCCCTAAGAACTAGATTCTCAGACACCTCATATGCTTCCTTAAAATATGGATCATCCCTGTACATCTCTTTGAGGTTATCAAAACCCAAAGTTTTGACTTTGAATTCCTTCATAAGAAAACATTTCCTTCTCAAAGCATCAGCAAATTTGTTAGCAGTTCCAAAAATATGCTTAATCACAAAAGTAAAATTCTACATGAATTCAACCCATTTAGCATGTTTTTGGTTCAACTTCTTTTGTTGAGTCACGAATTGTAAATCATGATTATCACTGTACAAAACAAACTCCTTGGGAACCAAATAATGTCTCCATTTCTTCAGCACTTGTACGACCGCATAGAATTCTTTATCATATGTGGAGTACTTAACCTTCACTTCATTCAGTTTTTCACTGAAGTATGTGATCGGTCTGTCATCTTGGCTCAAGACCGCTCCAATTGCAAATCCACTTGTGTCACACTTGACCTGGAATGTCTTGCTAAAATCCAACAAAACCATAATTGGTTGCTCCATGATCTTCTTCTTCAGCAGATTGAAGCTCTTCTCTACTTCTTTTGTCCAATGAAAAGATTTGTGTCTTTTCTTCACCGTATCCATCATTGGTGCGCTAATTCCACTGAAGTTTCATATGAATTTCCTGTAGAATCTATCCAAACCATAGAAGCTTCGAACTTCAAATACACTTTCTAGTGATGGCCAATTCTTAATTGCATTCACCTTTTCCAAGTCCATCTTCAGCTCATTTGCAGAGATAACAAAACCCAAATAAATCAGTTATGTCCTTATAAACGATGATTTCTTCATATTAATCAAAAATTTCTCTTGTTCTAATCTCTTCATCACTGCGGATAAATGATTTAAGTGCTCTACTTTTGTCTTGCTGAAAATTAATATATCGTTAAGATATACAATGATGAATTTCCCTATGAAATCCTTCAGGACTTCGTTCATCAATCTCATGAAAGTACTAGGTGCATTCGTTAAACCAAATGGCATGACAAGCCATTCATACAACCCCTCATTCGTCTTGAATGTTTTCTTCCATTCATCACCTTCTCTCATGCGAATCTGATGATATCCTCTTTTCAAATCAATTTTTGAAAAAAATCTTGCTCCACTCAAGCAATCCATCAAATCATCCATCCTTGGTAATGGAAATTTGTATCTGATGGTAATATTATTGATTTCCCTTGAGTCTGTACACATTCTCCAGCCTCCATCTTTCTTTGGGCTAAGAATTGTCGAAACAACACATGGACTCAAGCTCTCTATAATCAATCCTTTGTCCATTANATTTTGGAATACATAATTGATTGCCCCTGAATAACAATCCATCTTGGATCATATATTTGGTCCATTGGTTTCTGTCCCTAAGAACTAGATTCTCAGACACCTCATATGCTTCCTTAAAATATGGATCATCCCTGTACATCTCTTTGAGGTTATCAAAACCCAAAGTTTTGACTTTGAATTCCTTCATAAGAAAACATTTCCTTCTCAAAGCATCAGCAAATTTGTTAGCAGTTCCAAAAATATGCTTAATCACAAAAGTAAAATTCTACATGAATTCAACCCATTTAGCATGTTTTTGGTTCAACTTCTTTTGTTGAGTCACGAATTGTAAATCATGATTATCACTGTACAAAACAAACTCCTTGGGAACCAAATAATGTCTCCATTTCTTCAGCACTTGTACGACCGCATAGAATTCTTTATCATATGTGGAGTACTTAACCTTCACTTCATTCAGTTTTTCACTGAAGTATGTGATCGGTCTGTCATCTTGGCTCAAGACCGCTCCAATTGCAAATCCACTCGTGTCACACTTGACCTGGAATGTCTTGATAAAATCCAACAAAACCATAATTGGTTGCTCCATGATCTTCTTCTTCAGCAGATTGAAGCTCTTCTCTACTTCTTTTGTCCAGTGAAAAGATTTGTGTCTTTTCTTCACCGTATCCATCATTGGTGCGCTAATTCCACTGAAGTTTCATATGAATTTCCTGTAGAATATATCCAAACCATAGAAGCTTCGAACTTCAAATACACTTTCTGGTGATGGCCAATTCTTAATTGCATTCACCTTTTCCAAGTCCATCTTCATCTCATTTGCAAAGATAACAAAACCCAAATAAATGAGTTATGTCCTTATAAACGATGATTTCTTCATATTAATCAGAAATTTCTCTTGTTGTAATCTCTTCATCACTGCGGATAAATGATTTAAGTGCTCTACTTTTGTCTTGCTGAAAATTAATATATCGTCAAGATATACAATGATGAATTTCCCTATGAAATCTTTCAGGACTTAGTTCATCAATCTCACGAAAGTACTAGGTGCATTCGTTAAACCAAATGGAATGACAAGCCATTCATACAACCCCTCATTCATCTTGAATGTTGTCTTCCATTCATCACCTTCTCTCATGTGAATCTGATGATATCCTCTTTTCAAATCAATTTTTAAAAAAAATCTTGCTCCACTCAAGCAATCCATCAAATCATCCATCCTTGGTAATGGAAATTTGTATCTGATGGTAATCTTATTGATTTCCCTTGAGTCTGTACACATTCTCCAGCCTCCATCTTTCTTTGGGCTAAGAATTGTCGAAACAACACATGGACTCAAGCTCTCTATAATCAATCCTTTGTCCATTAAGTCCTGGACTTGTCTCTTAACTTATTCATTTTCCTATGGCGTCAATCTGTACGCTTCTTTGTTTGGTAAACTGGCTCCAGGTATAAGATTAATGTGATGGATTATACTCCTGATTGGTGGCAATGAACAAGGTAGTTCGTCCACTATTATATCAGTGAACTCTTCTAGCAACTTCTAGATTTCCTCTGGTAAATCATCCACTCTTGTATTGGTCAAAACAATTCTAGGCTTCCTGACCAAAATAAATTGTGTGTCTTCCTTCTTCTTAACCTATTTAAGAAGTTCATTCCCAATCATGAGAAGTACAATGTTGCTCACCTCTGGTTTCACTTCTTTGTCCTTAATCGGCAGCAACATGTGCGTTCTCCCATTTTTCTCCAGGGTGTATGTGTTCTTTCTCCCATCATGAATCACATTCTTTCATAGTGCCATGGTCTACCTAGCAATAGATGACAAACATCCATGGGAATGACATCACATAATATTTCATCCTTATATCCCCAGGTATTTTAAGTTCAACTAAACATTGTTTAGTGACATTTACTTGATGTCCTTTTTGTAGCCACAAAACTCTGTATGGGCTTGGATGTATGATAGTCTCCAGCTCCATATTTTCTATCATCTCTGTAGAAATGAGATTTTTTGTGCTACCGTTGTCCACGATGACTTTTCACACCCCATATTTTGTTTTGCAAGCAGTCTGAAACAAACTATTCCTTTGGGTTGGGTTCTCTACCTCCTTTTCTGGCGTTAAGAGAACTTTCCTCATCATTAAGGATCTTTCACCCTCAACATATTCTGCCTCAACATTCCATCCTTTTGCTTCGATAATGTGAGTTTCACCATCATCTTTCTTCTTATCTGGACACTAATAGGATTTATGTTTGATCTTTCCATGAACAAAGCATTTTATTTCACCTCCTCAGCTTATTCCTCTTCCTCTAGCTCGAGGAAAAGTATTTCTATCAGCATACTGCCCTCTCTGTGAGCTTCCTCCTTTATCAGTTTGAGTTTGAGGTTTCTTCACCTCTTCTTTAGATTTTTGAGTTCTGTCTTGGGAAATTTGTTTGCCTCTAGCTTGACTTCTATCTCGGCCTCTTTGACCTTGATTTCGACTCAACTTATCTTTAGCTTTTAGAGCCATCTGGTAAGCATCTTCTACATTCTGAAGGGTCATCATGCTCATCTCGTCTTGAATGTCATATCGCAGACCATTTATGTACCTGGCAACCTTTTCATCATTGTTTTCCCGATGACCTTCTCTGATGTTTATCTTGTATAATTCTTCAGTGTATTATTTCACTGACATCATCTTCTGTCTTAAATTATGCATCCTCCGAAACAGAGTGATTTGATAATCCTTGGGTATGAATTTGTATTTCATCTTCACAAACATTCTATCCTAGCTTTTGATTTTATGCTTGCCTTTGCAGCATATGTCAGCCTACAGTTCATCCCACCATAGTGTTGCATGCCCTTTAAGTCTAGTAATGGCATGTTTGACCTTCTTGTCTTCCTCGACATCCTCATAGTCAAAGTATTTGTCTAGATTTCTAATCCAATCTAGAAGCTATTCAACATCCAGGTTTCCCTCATACACTGGAATGTCCATTTTTTCTCTAGCACCTATCCTTGCAACAACCCTGAATAGGCGTTCATATGCAGCATCTTTGACTGCTACTTCTTCTCCTTCGTTTCCAGCTTCATTTTCACTTTCATCCTTCCTGATATCCCCAGCGTCAACTATGCGCCTCTAAGCTGTCTCCATGGCATCAAGCCTGGCATGTAGTTCATGCATTTCTCTTTCCACTGCTGGATCAGGCATTGCCTTGTCTCTTCTTCTTGGCGGCATGGCTATAAAATGTTCCTCTTTTTCTCCGCTACTGAAAAAAAAGAAATTTTTTTTTTCCGTGCTCTAATACCACTTGATGCGTATCAGAGTACTCTTCTTCCTCCTACTTTCTCCGTATGCAATATACAAAGAGAGTCAAGCTCTGATACCACTTTGACGCAGACCTCCAGCCTAGACGAGATCCGCTTAGGATCGTTCTAAATCTGCCCACCTGAGTTTGATTGACTCTTTGATTCATACACAGGGAATCACACACACACACAATAGTGTATCCACAGGTCCTTATGAGTGTTCCCACGTAATCAAACACAAGGCATCACCCAAGTCTCCTTGACCGCAATAAAGTCACTCCCTTCCTAATTCGGGATTTCGGGTTTCGCGATATCATGATTTTCGTTGTCGAGTTTCTGGCTCTTCAACCCACCAAAAATCGAAATGTCGAAACTAAAAATGACTGACCGCGTCCTCCTCCACGCCTGTATCACGTCTCGTGACTTTGGGAATTCCAGAGTAAGGAACCCCGATCCCTTGTATTCTAAATCATCGAAATGTTGAATCCCGATGTGTTCAGCAAAGGTTGGCTTCCCAATGGACTTTCCACTTCATCAGGGTTTCAGACTTCCAAGTACTGGGAGTTCAAGACTCTCGATTCCAAACCACTGTCACCAAAATTCTCAAATTTTTGAACCCCGAAACACTGAAATGTCGAAACGCCAATTCACAATATTTCGCGTTTCGCAACTCTAGGTTTTTTCAATGCAAGGGCCCCTGGCTCTTTGTCATCGGGATTTCTGGTATCCTGAATCCTGAATTACCGAAATCCTAAAATTCTTCACTTAACAATCCTTTTCGCGATTCAAAAGTTAGAGTGACCAAGGATTTCGGCTTACACTCCAGACTTAAAAACTCTGAATCCCTGAAATGATCTGATGGCTCAAAACAGATCACGATCAAAGGTCCACGTTGATTCCTGGTAGCAAAGTGATGGGTTGTCCTCCCCTATCCACCTTGCAGCATCTCTGGATCCTACGGTCCTCACGACTTTGCTTGTTCTCCATAGAGAATTTCAACCACTCGTTCCTTCCTTGAAGACTTTTGCGAATTGAACCAGTGTTCCTCCTCTGAACTTGGCTTCTGCAAAGAAAATTCACTCTATCTCCCTTTTAACACTTCAAAGACACTAACCCTCCTGAGATTTCACTTGCAAACTTGAGTCTCAAAAGGACTGCTGCACGCACTCCTTGCGAAAATCTTTCAAATACTTCTAACTATTTGATTCTTCGACTCTGTGCATCCTCTGCAACAACATTCCTTTACCTTTCAACCTTAGTTGATAAGTTTAAGGCCTCAACTAGCCTATGCACACCTTGCATGACTTCTATGCTCCACCTGCACTTCTTCTGTAATGAGAAAAATGGTATCTCTCCTGAGATTTATAATATAAAACTCAGAACCCTTGTCAACACACACCTTGCGGACATTTCACTACAATCCTTGCAGGAACTTCTCTCACATAGGAACAAAAACAATTGAAACTCATTCTCTCTCTTCTCTTAGACTTCAAACATTCAATATGAAATCATACATAGACACAGTATTAAAACAAATGCATAACAGAGAGAATAAACAACCATAAGCATACCATTCACCATGTATAAACATAAAACATCATAACACCATGAAATCTGATTCAAAGCTTCATATATTAATTCAAAGCTCCTGTACATGGGGTTTTTCCTTTCAACTCTCTACTACAGCTCTCTTCTTTTGTGCTATGCTAATGATACAATAATACAAGAGTGAGGGTGTCTATATCTGTTTTCCCTCCTATGTTCTATAACTGTTTAATCTAACATTCATATCTACCTACTCTTACATTTAACAGACTTAAATGCCTTAATATTCTACAGATGAGAGCAATCGCTCAAGATCTGTTTACAACCTCCAAGATATAAATGCA
>JZKD02S1781856.1:83355-94294 GCA_000966675.3 Picea glauca | reverse complement strand
TTAATGAGCCATCGTACCGTTCTCGACCATACTTACCACTTTCCATCATTATTCCCCTCCATTTCCTTATCTCTTGGGATTTTAGGGTGTATTGACCCAAGAAGGGGTTGTCCCTTATTCTATGGGAATAAGGGGCTAAAGGTCCAGAGGGGTTGATGTTGGGTAAAATATAAAAGCCTTATGTAAACCTTCCATATGCTTTTCCCAGGGATCACCCAAGAAAGAAATGAAACACTTATATTTGAGTAAAGGGGGCCCACAATATAATAAAGAATGATTAAAAGATTAGTTGAAGGATAGGAGGTCTCATCACAAGACGACCTATCACGTCCATGAATATATAGTGGTATGACATTGCCATCATCTGGTCACCAAACCAGGGTAATGGATCTCAGTTGCATGGCTAAGAGAAAGGGGGTCTCATCACGAGCCATCCTTCTCATTTCCACTAGCTGTTTGTGGGTGACATTTCCATCATCTGGTCACCACACCAGGACAATGACCTTCAACCTATCCTTATGCTATATTGAAATAAAATAAAGAAATAAAGATACAAAGAAATTGATGGGCTTGGAAAAAGTGCATTGTGGACGAAGGTACCACACACCCTCTACAAAGGCACCCATGAATGAGACACTACAACCCCTTGTATGTCATGAGCCCTATGCCCATTGAGTTTTGACCCCTACCACTTCATCCACTTTACATGGATTAGAGAGGGATATCTTGGAAGCTCTCCTTGGCCTAATGCAAGACCTTCCCAATAGGAAACCTTGTCAACCCTCCCATATTTAAGCTTGAAAAGTCGCATAATTTCTTTGAGTTGTTAATTATTTGATATAGTGATCTTTGATGCATATGATTGGATGAATTATTTATTGATTGGATTCACTTATCATGAATTTATTAATTCAGATACTTGGAGGGTGTGTTCATTTGTCTTTGCAGGACCTAGTTGGTGGACATTTTTGGGAGAACAAGCCTAGCTTGGGATTCCATGGGGCTACAAGTCCACAGGTTGGATGCCAGAGTCTCACATGCCAGATGAGAGATATCAGACTTGGATGGCCTTGATGATGACTTGGACAACCTATCCCACCCCTTACTTTCCAAACGATTTTCCCAGGAGAGGCAACACGTTCCACTTTTGAGCTTGACATCATGATCTTGGGGTTTAGGGCATGGTGATGAGGTTCCACTCTTGTGACACATGGAAGTTTGAGGAGGAGAAGGGTATTCACCATGATGAGAGTGATTGGTTTCTTGACATGTGTCCTTTGGAAGCCTATCCATGTTTCTTCAACACCAATGACTTCCTCAAAGTGGAAAAATGTCCCCTAAAAGGGTGACCTCATCCTAAATTAGGGTTTTATTTGTGCAAAAAGTGAAATTTTAAGTGAATGGTTTAATATAAATTTTATAAGGGGGAAATATTAGGGTTTTTGACCCCTAATCTTGTGTTGTACTCCTTAATTTATGGACAAGCTATGTTAGCTACATTTTGTATAGATAGAGATCATAAGATATCATTTTAAACATAACTCTCCCTCTCGTGATGAAATTTTCGGCCCTATTGGATCTTTTAAGCTCTTGTGCACTTGTTAATGGATATCTATTGGCGAATGATTGATGGAAGTCTATTGCTATCCTTGGATGATTCTTTTCTATCTCTTATGGTGGATTGTCTTAGAATTTCTCTTGATCTTGGTATGATGTTTTACTCTCTTGCTATCATTTTATTCAAGTAAAGTGTTGTTATGATAGGATCTAGGTGGTAAGTATAATGGCATACACCCCTACCATAGTCTTCACCATTTTACTTGCTTCATCTCAATGATTTTGTAAGGGTTTGCTAAGAGAAGTATAAGGGCATACACCCTCTTAGTCTAACCCATAGCCTAGACAAACTTGCCTTGGGAAGTAAAAGGTCTTACACCCGCAAGGAGGTAGCTTATATAAGCTCCTTTTGACTCCATTAACCCAATAGTAAAGGCACTAGTCATACTTTTTTGCATTGAATATATAAAATCATTGCCTTGGGAAACACAATTTTTGGTCTTTTGAAAGGTTTCTTGCTTGAAGTTGATTTGCCTCATTAAGAGGAGTCTTCCCCCACTAGGGTGTCCCCTCTCTCCCAAAACTCGAATTTTTGTTACAAACTTTAACCTATAGCCATTAGGTCTTCATAACCCTAGCGACTAACATTATCATAACTCCTAAACTAATCCTATACTAGCTCTCTAACTTCTCTCATTTACTCTACTAACTAGGGTGCATCTTTTGAGCTAGTTCTTGGAAAATTTTCATGGTTGATTTTTCTTCTTCATGCCACTGAATGATACAGCCATAAGGCTGAAATTTTCGGCATAAAACACATGTTTACAACAACCATCTTATCTAGCTTCATAAGTGCCATTTTTCAGCCTATTTTCATTGCTAAGTGTGATGTTGATTTACCTAACTAGTCTAGATACTTATATGCTGATTTTAGATATTTTATTTTCTTATATAAACTGATATCTACTGCTGCAAATTAGGGACAACAAGATTAAATTTCTAATCCAACTAACATATATTATTGCAAAGTGTATTTTCTTGTGTCTCGGGCAGGTACAATCATCCGAAGAAGTACTATACATGTGGGGCAACAATTAGTTGACTTGCAAGGAATCTCTCCCTACTTTTTATTCCACTTAGACTTGACATATAGGGGCTTCACTTCCACTTCCATCCATATCCATCTCAATCCCCCTAGGGTCACCAGGATCACCTCCCTAGAGTGACCTAGTCACCCTTGAAGTGCGAGACCTACATCGAGGTGACATTGGGTGTGGGATTCCCAAGTTGTAGCACTTGCCTTGTGGTTGGGCTGATCTTTGACCAACCTACAAGTTGCGCTATAACAAGTCATGATCACATTTAACTTGCATTCTTTTGGATTAGGGTTTTCCGTCGTAAGAGTACATCTAAATACATATCTATTATGTGTAAAAATACAAGGAGAGGAAATTAGATAATGTTTTTAGGTGAAATGTGGTAAAAACATTTTACACTTTTTGAAATATCTTTTTAGCTAAGGAATGATTACTTTGAGTGTTTGATTAGCCAAAGTTGTTTAAAGCTTACATTTATCATGTTTGAGACTAAATCACAACTTCAATTAAGAGAATTGTCTATTATACTAATTTGTGGAAAATTTTCTAGAAAATAACTTTGTTGTAGTTTAAAAACATCTCAATGTTTTGAGTGGACACTCCACCCATCATCAGGGGAGCCAAAAGGAATGTGTGAGAGATAGAAAAGAGTAAACATATGTGGTGAATAAATAAAACCAAGAAGGAAGTATCGATTAAAAACATAATATAAATTTTGATAGATTGATTCCAAGGATCAATAGATAGGGATGGGATATGGTCAAATAAATTAAATTATATTATTAGACTAAATAATTGAATTAAGGAAAAAACAAGAAAATGTTGAAAATAGAGAAAATGACAAAATTTATGAATTAATAAATTCATATGAAGATCATAATATTTGTGTTTGTGGATCTCAATAAAGAAAAATACTCTTTCAAAGGTGGAAAAACCTATCATAACTCAATTGTCAATCGATACCGAGGACAACCTCATTGGCTGCTATTTCTGAATGTGTTATAAATCATTTTTCCACAGCTAGCCAAGTGTCGCAAATGTCTCATTTCACTCTGCCAAGCGTCGCATCTCCCTTTGCTAAGTGTTGCAATTGTGACATCTCAACTTGAAAGTTTCGCAACTACAATGGGGTAATTTCATGGTGTAAGTGTCAGTATGTTTCTAAGTATTATGACCTTGAAACCATGTAAAATTCACATGTCACAATCCCTGGTGAAGTTAGAGGAGAAAAACCATCATTTGGAGGTCGAAAACCCACCTTTCCCCTTGCCTTTCTAGCCTTGTTTGACCAAGGATGCCCCCCTACCCACTATGTGGGAGCGTCCCTCTTCCTTTTCCAGTTCAAGGGGAGCATCTGGGACGTCCTATCTTCCATTCCGGGGGAGCGTCCTTGTAGTTAATAGGTTTCCTTGGATCTAGGGGAGTTATTTCGAGAAGGATTTGGTTTGTTTTGGTTGTTTCAACTGAGATATGGTTCGACCACCTTCCACCCTATGTTGGGAGAGGTACATAACCATGTGGATAAATAAAATATCAACCTCAAGCACATAATCCTCAACCATACTCCCTAATTACCTTGTTGGTTAAGCCTCCCTAATCTTATATAACCAGGGCCATTCATGGCGAAAAGGGGGGACCAGACCTAGTATCAAACTATTGATCTTAAGAGAAACTATCCAAGGAGAATATCAAGAGAGAAAAAACTTTTGTTCTTGAGGGAAGAGATTCATGGATGTGCATTCAAGGGCTAAAGAGGAGGGTTGAAGGAGCATTAACATCTATGAGGTTGTAGCTTCATGCTTCTTAATTAATGAAACTTGGCCTATTCACCTAAACTATGTTGTTCATTTCTTGTTATGTATGTTTTCTTGTGTTCAAGTTTTCATAAGTAGAGTCTCTATTATCTGACATTAGATAGTAGTAGGAGAGAACAGGTTTGATTCTTGCATATCATATTCATGAGGGAGTTTGGATTGGAAATCAACCGTTGGAGCAGCGAGGATGAACTTCAAGAATAATGTGCAAAATATTTTCCCTTTTTCTCTCTTTAACTCTCATACAATAACATAGAATACATAATGATGCGAATTTTAGCTACCATTTGTTAGAATTGTCTCAATTGAAGAAAACCCAGTTGAGGGGTGTTCCACCTATCCTTAGGGGGGATTTTCTCACCACAGTTTTTGGCGAATCCACAGGGGAGAAGAAGTTGTTCTTCTTGGTTTCTAGTCTTTGAATCCACTCATTTTGTGATTTTTTTCTTCTCTTTCTGGATCCTTTTGTTCTTCGTGTCACTTCCACCTGAACCTAGTGAGTCCACCACTACAATTTTGTGGTTTTTTCTGAGTTTTTTTAGTTTTTCAAGCCTACAGGCTTTGCCAGAGTGTCTCTGTCCTCAGGGACGCCTCCCGTTGAACCCCTGAGGTGCATCCTAGACGCTCTCTGCTTGCCTATTAGGGAGCATCCACCTCCCTTGGATTCCTTGTCTGCACTTACTACAGAGCATCCTCTTCTTACAAGGATGATTTAGGAGCTTGTTTTTCATGATTCTCTCTCAGGTTTTTGCTCAGAATCAATTTAATCAGTCTTTGGACTCTGTGCTTGGTTTACATTGAATGAATTTGAGTTATTGAGTGGATTTAATCACTTGTTTTCTCTATTAATTTGTCTTTTCATACATGCTTGGGAATTATCTGGTCCACCAGCTTGTGTGATTTTTGCATGATCTATTTCACTTACTTGAATTTTGATTTCTAGAGTTGTCTTTCAATATTATTCTTGATTAAGTTTGTGAAACCTTTTTATGCTTTGTTACAAGTGTGATTTGATCTTTTTGGTTTAAGGGTCTGTTGAATCTTGTGGTTTTTTTGAATTGATTGCCTACTTTCTTCACTCGTTTTTCTTGGAGATTTATGTCAAATCTTTCGATCTTGTCATTGTTGATTAAGAAGAAAAAAAATTTGTTGCTCTTTCAAGTTGTTCATTAACTTTGAAAAGCGAAGAAATTACAAAGCATCACATTCGAAAATTTTTGTTGCAAGTAGTACTTTGGTGCATTTTGGTAGCGTTATCTTGGGAATTTTTAGGATTTAGGAAGTGTTTATTGGTTGTTGCATTTGCATTGAAATTTGGGTAGGTTACTTTCTGAAAAGAAAAACACAACCCTTATCTCTCGTACATAGAGTTCATCGAACAAAAATATTTGCATTTCATTCTACTGCACTTTCTTTTGGAGTCATGGTCAAGGTCACCACTATCATCAGTGTCACTTCCATGCCCCTAAGTAAATAACAACCTCACAATTAAGCGCTAATTAAAATCTATCTAGAAATCAATCTTAGGGCTCTTCAAACCAACATTAGCTTAAGTGTAGATCTTTGTATTAGTTGGTGAGGATAACTCTCCAAAGATATCAAAAAAACATAGCATCTCGTGCTAGAGAGAGAAATCCATTTTCCATGTCATTGTCCTCAGTGTCCCTTCTCACAGAAGGGTCAATCATGGAATCACATTGGGACTAGAAGAGTAACTAACCCTGCTTCATTAGTATTGGTGGTGTGGTTTTCATGTATTACAAATGGGGATCAGTTGGGAAGACAACCCTGTGTGGGCCTTCTCAAGAGGATTCAGGGCTTTAAAAATCCCTGCCCTTGCGTTTACAACCCCATTGTTGAATGTTTCCCTAGGCTCTCATGTTGTAGGTGGTGTCCTTAGTGACCATTATATTTAGGGATCTTGCACGAGGTGAGGATGAAGGAGAAATTATTCGTTGTACTTGGGACAGATGTTGGTCAAACTCACTTAGGCTCCTTGGAGGGTAACCCGTGGTTGTAACCTGTGCGAACTTGCACTGGGGTGCAAGCCCATTAAGAAGGTCACCAACATAACTATTCTGCTCGCTCTTCCCCCGCCCCTTTTCACTTTGATTCTACATGTTGGATTTCATCACCAACTAGTGGTTTCACTGTGAGGACTTGGTTTTCTTGTTTTCTTCTTAGATTATTTTAGCGTGTGTTGTTTTCTTCCCTTAGTTGACACTAGGATTGTTATTTTCATAATTTCATTATGGTCAACCAAGTTTTGCGTAAGTCTCAAAGGATGTGAGGTTTTCCTCCAAAATATTATGATCCTTTTCCTCCTCATTCACCCGAAGACCAACCTCGGGAGGAAGTTATCAACGAAGAGAATTATTATGAATCTGAGATTGCTGCTAATCCCTTGATTAATAACCCCAAGGAACCCAGTTTTCAGAAAGGGTTTTTCCCTCATTCAAACCCACGATTAACCGACCCTCTTGGTCCACTCCCAGTATAGGTAAACTCCTCTGGGGAATTTGAAACTGATTATCCTCGACTACCACTTGTACCTTTTGAAGACGTTGTGAATATGGAATCAAAATAACCCAACCCGTCAGTAGTATTTAAAACTCCTCCATGAACATCTAATTTTCCTAATCCCAATCTGAGTCATTTTCGACCTATGTGGAGGACACCCATAGGACATGATATCTTTGATAGCTTGGACATAACTTTCAACCCGATTCCTCACCCACCACATTGGGATCCTTCCCACGCATCCTCACATACACCTCATCTTCCCACTTCTGGCACAACTTCTGCCTCTCAGACTTTACCACCTACTTCCCCCCCATTAGGGGGAATTCATCCCATCTACCAACCTCCTCAGGTGAATGTGCCCTAGCCTCACATTCCTATACTGACGTCAGTATCACATATTGTTCCGACCAGTCCAGTGCCTTCGTTGAAAGTACCTCCTTCTACACCCTACGTCGGGGGGCAACCCCCGTTGAGTGGTCTATTTCTAGGAGGGGGTCAAAATCTTGTGGGACATCAACATTCTATCATGGGGATACCTTCGTATGGAATTCAATCATTGGGTTTGGGACAACATACATTTGCAAGACAACCTCCTATTGGGGGGAAACCTCCATCCGAAGGCCAATACCTTGTTGGGGGATAATATACAACTGGGGGGAAACCTCTAGTTGGGGGATCATACTTTGTCGAAGCACCATATCCCGCTGGGGGTCATTATCCGATTGGCGGGAAACCACCAACCGAACTTTGTATCCCATGTGGAGTTATCATGTAGTTGGGGGCCAAACTGTTCAAGAGAGTCATCAAAACATTACCACTGGACTACCATATCCAGGTACTACAAACCTACTTTGGACTCAACCCAACCCCCAACCTCAAATTCCCCAGAAAGTTTTTTTCCAACCTCAACCCAAACCCCAGCCTTAAACCTTCCAAAATGCATCGTACCGGCCCCCACCCTATCTTCAACAACCATTCATGGGAAGATCATCCCAAATTGCACAACTCGAACAAAAACAATTTGTAGGGGGACCATATCAGACCATTCAGGGTCCCATTGGTGTTCATTACATGCCCCATCACTACTACCAGAACCCACAGGTCAACCAGAAATGACCCTTTCTATATACTCTAGATCTACCTAATTTGTCGAGATTGACCAACGACCCTATTTGGCACCCGCCTTTTTGGCCATCTATCCCTCAAAAATTGCCTTCTGACATTCCAAAATTCAACGGTAAGCCCAAAGAAGAACCTAACAACCATGTTATGACCTTCCATCTATGGTGTTCCTCCAAATCCTTGATGGATGACTCCATTAGGTTGTGGATTTTCCAACGGGCTCTCACAGGTCCAACCATGAAATGGTACATTGAGTTGACACAATACCCTTTCGGTGAATTCAATTTCCTCGCCATAGATTTTCTCACTCACTTCCAATTTCCAATCTGGTATGAGACCAGTACCGCGCTTTTGATTTCATTAAAACAATCCAGATCCACCCACATATTTAATCATATTCATGAATGGAGGAGGTGGAGACGTCTCATAAAAGCTACTATTCTGGACCAGCTACTCGTAGATTGGTTCATGAATTCGCTTCTACCACCTATTGCGCGAGATGTTTCCATGGGAGGTGATGTTACTGAGGATCAGGTCATTAGTCATTCTCAGTACCTAGACTTGGTATATTACCAGTCCAGTACCCTCTATGATCTTATTCTGCATGCTCCTCGTATGTCGATCGATCCATTCCACCCTGCTCAAGATGCCCATATCGATGGCATGATTGGTTCTATTAAAGTCCATCTTGCGACTGGATCTCAAGGATCACAAGTCTCACAAAATTATACTCCTGCACCTTCTTAGGTTTCTTCAAATACCAAATCTACTGTCCCTCCTGCTCGATCCTCCGAGGTGAATTTGGTCCAATCCGGTTCATCCCAACAACCTGGAGGAAAGAAAACAAATAATAAGGGGAAATATAAAAAACATTTGAACCAACAGGAGGGTAATAAAAATCTGGATCCAGATGTTGAGAAAAAGCATAAACGGAAAGCCAAGTATCTCTTCCTCATTTTTGTAGAGGACCATTACATGTGAGAGTGTCCCTGCCAACACTACTACATATTGAAAAATTTGCGATGACTACTTGCGATGAAAGTAACCTTTCGTTGCAAAATTGAAGATAAAGAGTTTAATTTTTATTTTATTTTTAAAATCCATCCTACGTTCGTCACAAGAGCGACAAAAACTTTTACTATTGTCGCAAGCGCGACAAAACCAGATGTACGTCAAAAGAGTGATGAACGTGAATATAATGGACTCCCGTCTCTCTTGCAACGACCTTTGGCTATCATCGCAAGAGCAACGATTCAATGATGACCTTTATAGTATTTGACAAAGTCAACATTTACCGTTACACTGTTTGACAAAGTCAACATTGACTTGGTCAACGTTCGTCACTCTTGCGACAAAAAAAATATCTATAAATATTTTGCAAATTAGAGATGTTGCGACAATCTAATTGTTATAACAACGATGGTTCAGAAAGGTTATTTATGTGCAGAGGAATGTCGCAGAATATTAGAGGTGGGAAAAAAAGTAAAGCAGGTGAAAATGGTGATGGTAGATGTTATTTCCCTTGCAAAGAATGTTGCACTACACGTCCCGTAAGAATTTTAATAGCAACAACTACAAAACATTGTAGGAAATATAGGCACATTGATGGGGGATCAAATGAATATTGTCCCATGGTAATTAGCTATATATTCATTATCTGTTTTTATATTATCAATTTTATATAAAATTATACATATGTATATATATTTTTTGAATATTTTTTATATTACACACTAATTTTGCATGATTGTTTGTAATTATAAAAATAGAGTTGATCTCTAACTTTCTGTAGAATATTGCACCAAGTAGTACTAGTAGAAATGATGTTGTACAAGCTGAGAAACATGATCAAGCAAATGAAGATCTCATGGAAGAAGATGATGGGACGAATCAAGTTAATGATCCCATGGAAGAAGATGATGGGGCAAATCAACTGATCCAAGATTTGTTTTCTCAGCCGGATGAGGATGGGGACAGTGATGGTATTTATGATGAATCTCTATTAGAAAAGGAAAAGGAAAATAAACGACTTTATGAAGGCTTAAGAGCAAATATTCTCTCTGCTACATTGTTGCTAGTGAACTTAAAGGTTATGAATAATTTTTCAAACACTTGTATGACACATATCCTAAGGTATGTAATATGTTTCATTTCATATACATAAATGCTGATTTTTTTCTATTTGTTTTTAATGTTAATTAATGTGTAAAATAAGAATGCAATTTTTACAATTAATATTATTTACATTAACTGGTTATTTGTTATGTTTCATATTGTTAGGTGAATTTTTGTTACCATCGTCAAATATTTTACCTCGCACATATCGAGATTTGCATGCCATTATGAAAGACATTGAAATGGATTATCAAACTATAGATGCATTTCCTAATGATCATATTATATATTATGGACAACATGCTTCGAAAACAGAATGCCCACAATGTCTTATCAATATATATTGAACCGATCAAGTAACAAAAAGGGTGTCTCAAAAGGTTCTTCATTATATTCCCATAATTCCACATTTGCGGCAATTGTTAAAGTGTGAAAGCATAGAAAAATTTATGGATTACCATGCATGTAACAAAAGTGGAGATGGTGTTCTTCAAATTCCTGTTGATGATTATGCATTTAGGGAAATTGAGGAAAATGAGAATATTTCAAAGATGAACCTCGTAATGTTAGGCTTTCATTGGCAGCTGACGGTGTTCATCCATTCAGAGAGATTAGGTATATTTACTCAGTGTGGCCTATTTTTGTTATCAACAATAACATTCCTCCTTGGATGTCAATAAAGAGGGAGCACATAATGTTGACAATGATTGT
>JZKD02S1781856.1:68957-79702 GCA_000966675.3 Picea glauca | reverse complement strand
AATTCAGTTTCTGGAGGAGATCCACGTTCTCGCGCTGCCCTTCCTCTGGCCGCATACCAGGCTTCTCCCCTCTTTGATTTTCCCCTGAGACGAGGCATGGAGATGTCCTTTGGAAGAGAAAAAGAATGCGAAGGGGGAGTGTGAATGGTTTCTTGACGAGCATAAGACCCACCATACACAGTGACGTTGCACAAACCGTGAAGAGAAGCTGGAATCCGAGGGCAAGGAGGACTGTAGAAGCTCGAAACAGAATGAAAGGATGGCATAAAAACCGAGAGAGACCAAGGCTTTGGAGGCCAAGGGCTCAAATATGCCTTGGCGCTCCAAAGCTCAGGTCTAAAACCACAATTGTTTGGTTGGTGATGGGATTGTGAAATCGTCCAACCCATCCCCATTAAAATTCCCACGAAACAAGTCGTCAAGTGAGAGCAGCAGAAACACATCAAGTGAGAGTCGAGGAGCGTCAGATGGGAGTTTAAACTCATGAGGTGATGGTAGATGGAGGGTATGCATGTGCTGGCTCCATGTGGCAGGAGATCTGGCCAGGTGGCCTCCCCTCCAATTGTCCGTCTATGGAATTCGTAGACACCCCATCCAAGAGATGGTCCTTGTTGTGAGCCATATTTCTGTAGGAAATCATGAAGGGGTGGGTTGGACAAGAGGATGGAGAGCAAGATAAGTCTCCTTCCTGCAAGTCTACCCAAAAATTTGCCAACATATATGCTACTTGATTAGATTTTCTTCGAACGTGGGAAGGAATAATTACCCACTGAGGCTGGAGAATTGACTCGATTCTGATCAGCTTGTTAATGAGTCTCCAACTTGGGGATATTTTCTCCGGATATGCACCATTGAGGATGTGAGAGAGGAGGTTAATGACTATCTGCGAATCGCCTTCTACTATGAGGAGGGAAAGCCCTTGTTCTTTGGCTTCTTGCAAACCTTTGAGTAGTCCCCAGATTTTCATTGTGTTATTGGTGTTATGCCCCAGAGTTCCGACAGTGATGTGGAGGATCTCTCCTTTACTGTTGCGAATGGATGCTCCATATCTTGCAGGTCCCGGATTTCTGTTGGAGGCTCCATCGAATTTTTTTTTGTAGAAGCCTCTTTGCGGAGCCTCCCATTGGGATGGGTTGGTTTTATGACTGAGATCAATAGAGGGGGATGAGAGAAAAGGCGGGAAATTGAGATGCCAGGAATTGAGGATGATACGCTCATTCATTGGGCAGTTCAAATCCTAATCCGTCTAGTGGTGCAAGTGTATCGTTTCCTTAATATTGGAGTGGATTTTGGACCAGACTTCTTGCCAATTTCGGGAGGAAGATTTAAAAATTCGTTGATTCCATTCCTTCCAGATTTTCCACAGAGTAAATCCAGGAAAAAGATGCCAAATTCTGTGGAGGATGGGAGACTGAAATGTTGACTCTCGCCATCCCTCGATTGTTTCTCAGATACCCGTACGGTTCTTTTCCGTGGTCCTCATGATGCTAGCATTGTGATCCCATATACACGAACTGTAGGAGTATAGATTGACCAGATGATTTTGTGCCTCCTCCTCTATACCACATAGGTGACACCAAGAAGGTCCTATGAAGCCTCTTTTCCTTAAGTTGTCCCAAGTGAGAATGCTATTATGCATCGTTAACCAAAGGAAGGTGCTAATTTTTGTCCAAAGCTTTTCTCCCCAAGTTTTTCCCAAGACCTCTTCTTTTGGTAAGGAACTATGACCTGCACTGAGGGAGTAATCTTCTTAAATGTTGAAGGTGACAGTGTTGGTGTGACCCCATATGAGGATGTCCTCCCCTTGATGGTTGAAGATTCTCCTTGAGTTAAGGTGATCCAGCATAGGTTGAAGATTTAACTCACAGGGGATGTTCAAATCCTCGCGGGTGTTTTTCCATTTGCACCAGATATCTCTTGAAGCTTCCGGAATGCAGAAGTTGACCACCTTATGGAGGTATGCGTATGTAGTGAGGGGAATGATAGTGCACAGAGTGGGATCAAAGATCAAGGTTGGAAGTTGTTTCCAGGAATCGCTCTAGAAGAGGGTGAAAGACCCACTCTACAATTCCTAGAAAGAGTGATCCATTATGAGTCCCTTGTTAGTTCTAGCAACATTCCATATAATATTACCTTGGCTCTAGCCATGCCACCTGATTAGATCCATTTCCTGAGTGGTTGGTGTGTATTTTTTCCTCCATAGGCCCGCCTAGAGGTCTTGTGGTATTTTTAACCATCTCCACCAATTTTTTTCGTTGAGGACCTTGTTGAGAAGAGATGGGTCTCTGAGACCAAGGCCCCCTTCTTTCTTTGGTCTGCACACTTTTTTCCAACTAACCAAAGTCATTTTGCGCCCCTCTTTGGTTCCTTGCCACAGGAAGATCCTTTGAATATTTCATAAAGTGCTTAGGATAAAGTTTGGAGATGCAAGCATTGAGAATACATAGATCGAAAGGGCTTGGAGGACAGATTTGAGGAGGATGAGGTGACCAGGTAGATTGAGGGAGCGAAAGGACCACAAGGAGAGTTTTTTTCTGGAAGCTGGAGAGCAGAGTGTCCCACGATGTATTTATTAGTGAGATGTCAATAAGGGGAATGACAAAGTATTTGGAGGGGAGGACGCTATGAGTAAACCCCAGTAGTTGCATGATGTGGCATTAGATCTCGATGGGCATATTGAAGAAGAAAAATTGGGATTTGGAAAGATTGATCTCCATGCCCGAAGTATCGCAGAAAAGGTTGATAATAGAGTGGATGTGAAGGCTTCTCGGACTGTGGGTACTCCCATTAAGAGAATATCATCCACGAACTAACTGTGCAAAATGGGGGGAGATATTCCATGGGGGGTGAGACCAGAGGGGGAATGATCTATGATGGATGCTTTAATGGTTTAGCTCAACCCTTCTGCCATTATGATGAAGATGAAGGGCGAGAGTGGATCTTCTTACCTTATTCCTCTGTAGGGAGAGAAAGGTTTGGAGGGGACGCCATTGAACAGGATGGAGAACAGGCCTGACGAGGTGAGATTTACTATCCAGGAGACCCACGAGGGATCAAAACAGAAGGCGAGAAGGGTGGATTTAATTTATTTACAGCTTAAATTATCAAAGGCTTTAGACAGATCCAATTTTAGAAGCATACCTAGAGACTTGGTTGTGTGAAGTGAGTGGATTACTTCGTGAGCCAAGATGAAACTATCCAAAATCTATTTTCCCTCCACATAGCCCGATTGTTCGAGAGAGATGATGAACGAAAGAATTTGTTTAAGACACTTGACTATGACCTTCATGAGAATCTTATAGATTACATTGCAGAGTGCAATAAGTCGGAAGTGAGAAGGGAAGGTGGATTTGTTCTCTTTGGGAATGAGAGTGAGAAAGGTAGCATTGAGAGCTTGAAGGACCTGCTCAAATATTCTGGAATCCTCTCTGATTCCCTAGATGTCTTCATGGATGATGGTCCAATAGTGATGGAAGAAATCTGAGGTAAACCCATCCGGCCTAGGAGCTTTTCCAAGCGAGGTGTCCCTTAGGGCTTGATCAACTTCTTCTTGAGTGATAGGGCTCATCAAAGCCTTGTTCTTCTCTTTCGTGACCTCCTTAGGGATGTGCTTGAGGATAGAGTCAATCACATGAGATTGGTCTATGGGGGGTTCTGTAAGAAGGTTTTTTTAGTAAGAGAATAATTCATTTTCTATATCTGCATGTTGTTGAATTTCTAGTCCTTGTTCCGAAACCAGGTGAGTAATGTGATTTGTGTGTCGATGTTGGACCATAGATCTATGGAAATTTTTTATGTTTTTTTCCCCCTCTTTGAGCCATTGGATGCGAGATTTTTGTCTCCACAGGATTTCTTCTTGCGCTCTTCTTTCTGCTAGCTGGTTATTAAGGAGAGCCTCTTGCTCTTTCAGAGAATCAGTGAGGCCTTGAGATCTGATCTATTGTTGGAGGTTTTGTATTTGCTGATTGAGGATTTCCTGAGCATGAATGATGTTGCCAAAAGTAGATGTATTCCAAAGTTTCAATTTCCCTTTGTTGAAATCTGTACATAGGAGTACCTATTGGGATTGAAACTTCTTTCCACCAGAGATTCATGTTATCTTGGAAATCCGGGTGTGTCAACCATAATTTTTCAAAGCGGAAGAGTTTCCTGCCTGGGGTGCCCCTCATGTTTGTCGATAAGAGAATTGGCCAATGATCCGATCCTGGAGTGTCGATTATAGTTTCATTCCAAGCCATCCCATCCATCATGATGGATTCTAAAATTAAAAAACGGTCTAGTCTACTGGTGACATGTTGTGTCCCTGAGCATCTATTGCACCAAATGAAGGGACCCTTATTTGTTTCTACATCAATGAGATTCAACAGACCAATGGTTCGGTGGAACTTCTCACTGTCGTTTCCCAGCGTGTGTGTGCCCACCCTTTTTTCCTCCAGACATGTTATCATATTAAAATCTCCCCCAAGGATCCAACATTGGGTATCGATGTCATTGGAAATCCATTCTAAGTGATGTAGGAAGGCTTCCTTGTTTACCAGTATTGTGGGTCCATAGACATTCGTGATGAATTCGTGTTTGTTCGAACCAATAAGACGGAAGGATCTTGTGATGGTCCAGTTGGAGGAAAAAAATCCATCCAACAATACTGTGACTGGGTTCCAGAGCACGACGAGCCCTCTCGTTGCCCCCTTAGAATCAATTTCAACAAGATTGGCTTGTTTCCAACATTTTTTAATAATTTGTGAAGCTTACTCTCCCGTGCATTTTGTTTCTTGCAGTAGAAGAATGTCTAGTTGTTCCTTCATTACCCTTTCTAGAATTAATCCTTGTTTGCTTCTTGAGTTGAGACCTCTTATATTCCACGATAGCATCTTCATGAGGACGATGGGGGTTGGAGGGGAGGAAAGTTTTCTGAGATCAGATGGATCTGGCCCGAGTTCACTAGGAAGTTGGCCACATCTTGAATGAGCTGATGTCTTGGTTTCCTTCCTCTTTTTTCTCATCTTTTGTAGATTTCCGTTGATCCTTTGAGCTGCCTTTTTGTATTCCGAGATTTGAATTAGCACGTGTTGAGCCTCCTGCTGATGAGTTGAGAAAGACTTTGTGAACCTTGTGTAGCTGGTCTGGTGGAATAGTGTAGAGTTGTTGTTTTCGGTAGGCTTGTTCCAGGTGTGCCATGTATATTTCTGCAAGCTCCTGATCTTCCATATCTATATCTGGGTCTTTGATTTCCAGTTCAAGGTTTGCAAGTAGGGAGGTCTTTGAGAGGGGGATTTGGGAAGATTCTAGGGCTCAGGGGGTGGGGTCTGAGGAGCCTTGGCCTTGCGCTAGGATTTCGGAGTTCGTTAGGGGGTCAGCGAGGGTGTTGGGAATAACCGACGAGGTTTGAAGGGATTCAAAGGAGTTATTGGTTGAGGGTCCAGAGGGGATTTGGGGGATGGATCTTTTGGCTGGGTGCCTGCAGCGACACGTGACTTGGGTGAAGTCGTGCTTGGTTTTGTCGGGATCCTCCGGAGTGGATTGGCTGGGGTTATTTAAAGGAAATTCACGAAAGAGGTGACCATGCTCATGGAATTTCCGACAGTGGAAGGGGATGTGATCGTAGTCTAGGGTTTGGGACCATTCTTCATCTGATAAACTAGGGTTATGGCTCCAGGAAGAGGCTTAGAGATATTCAAATAGACACAAATTCAAGCATAGGCGGTATACCTTCATTGTTTTTTTGCCTCTGAAGCTTTGACATAGATGCCAATTGTGTTGTCGATACCTGCAAGTATTTCCTCCAAGAAGAACTCTTGAGGAAGTGAATAAAGCCTCAACCAGACCGAGGCATGCATGAAGTCTTCCTTCTCGGGGCAAAACCTTTCCATCCAGAAACGGAGGAATAGACCTGTCGAGTTGTAAAAGTACAGTCCTCCTTCAAAGATTATGTTTCTGTCCTCCAGGTTGTGCAAGATGATGGTGAAGAAACCTTTTGATCCAAGTTGGAGGTCATAGTGGCCCTTGGTATTCCACCAATTTTGAATCCATTTGACTAAATCCTTTTCTTATGGCCATAATCCCATAAATTTCCCTATCAGGGCGAAATCCCTCATACATTTTTTTTGGTCCTCTATTCTTGGAGAGATGGTAGTATATTTGGGAGCTATTGGGGCCTACAGGATGCATTTTCCTGTTTCCCAGGTGCAAGCCATTTTTGAGTGGTTGGATTCTGGATCTATTTCCATCAATTTCTCCTTTGACATCTCTTCCTCCCAGATGATGTGATGCATTTCTACCGGAAGTTCAAAGGTTGGGCGCTTGAAATGTTTGAAGCTTTGCTCTGGATCCGTGGCAGACATGTAAGAGGGGCCAGTAGGTCCCCCTTCCTCAGCCTCCATGGTCATAGCAGGTCACAGAGCGGCGCGTGCATAGGGATCGTGGTTGAAACCCTAGCAGAGCGTCGATTGGAAACACCAAATCCTAATTTTTTTTAGATGCATTATTTATTATTATTATTATTATTAACACATTAACCCCTATCATATAATATATAATATATTAATTATTAAATATATAATATATTGATTATAATATATTAATATTATATATTATATAATTAAATGTATAATATATTAATTATTATAATATACATCAATTATATAATATATTAATTATATATAGTTATAATATATATTGTATATAATTATAATATATATTAATTATATATAATAATGCAAACCAAAAACAAAAAAATTACATTTCAAACCTACCCACACATGAGGAGAGAAAACCACAAGGAGATCAAACGAGGAGAGCCGAGGATATAAAAAGAGGAGAGCCAAGGAGAGCCGAGGAGAGCACACCGCGAGTGGCTTCCCAAACCCTGAGATATGCGTGAGGGAACGCTGGAGAAGGATATGTAGGGCACGACGCTGGAGGAGACAGAAGTCATAGGGGACGGAGGAGACTGAACTAGAGGGAACAATGTGAGCACACTTGAGAATGGTGAGTGGTTGTTACCATCATTCACTTCTCATTATTGTCCAAATTGATTTGGAAAACCTTCACATTGTAAAAAAATCCAATGAATCGAGTTGATGATGTTTTCTCATCTGTGTTACACATGAAATTTGCATGCCTAGGTACCTCTTCCTAAGTGTCGTAAGTGTCATATAAGTGTCGCATACACCTTGAGACCATGGGATAACTTATGTCACAATCCCTAGTCAATATAGAGGAGGGATATATTACATGAAGGACAAAATACCAAGTGCACATGAATTATCATTAATATTCATGAAAAAGAAATTAATTGTGAGAATCCACCTCACATTTGGTTTCCTATTTTTTAGGGAAGGTAGAGGATCTCATGGATGGTTGAAATATTTCGTCCTTAAAATACTGGAGAGATATTTCCTCCCTAAAATCCTTAAGAGATATTTTCTCCCTAAATATCTTTCAAATCCCTTTTTAGTGGATCTGATGAGTGATCTTCTTCGTGGTGTTTAAGCCTTCAAATCCTATATAATGAGGAATTTCCATGGAGAAGAGAGTGAATAGAGGATTTTCGAGATACAAAACTTATGATCTCATGGAAAATGGTGGATATTTGAGGTATCAAACCTATGGTCTTGGGAGAAATATTTAGGATATAAAACCTATGATTTGGGAGATTTTTGCAAGGGATGGACAAGGAGGACTTGGGGAAGCTGTTGCAACTACATCTATAGTCTGTAGGTAACCTTCTTGAGTTCTCATATTAATATATTGCTTGTCCTATTTTCTTCTAACCTATGTCTCTTTACATATGTTATTTTTATAGATGGATTTGATTGGAATAATCTTATAGAGTGGAGTAGGAGTTCTTTGTCTCACTGTCCATTGCATTGCAGGTGTCAAACAATGCTAAGGAGCTCAGAGATCAAGCTCAAGTTGGAGTAGCGAGGAAAAACATTAGAATAAGGTGCATCACACTCTTTTCCTTCTCCTTCTCTTTTTGATTAGTTAGTTAGATTCAAAGGAATGTTAGTGTTTAATGTTAGCATGTTTTTTTGTTTTGGTATAATGGTCTAGAATCCAAGAGGAGATTCACCTGTCCGTAGGGGAATTTTCCTACAATAGAAATTGGCGACTCTGTGTGCTTACATCTGAAGCACTTGTTGCATTCAAGATTACCGGAGTGGAAAACAACCATACCGGTAACCCAATTGTGAGATCTAGAAGGCTCAAAGTAGCAATTAATGAGGGCCAATGTTTCGGTAAGAAGGAAAAACAAAAGGTTTCTCTAGAGCAGGGGTTGCTCCATTGGTAGTTCCAGGAACTGACGCCATAAATAAATATCCAACTTAAGTCCTTTAAGGGAAAACAAACAACACATGCTAAAAATCTAGTAAGCAAGCAAGCAAAAAAACCCTTCTCATAATGAACACACTAGTTGGTGACGAAACCCAACATCGCGGGAACAATGTTAGAAGGGGATGAGATAGAGAGGGCGAAAAATTTACGTTGACAAACTGATTAACGGAATTAAAACTTGGTGCAAGCTCCCACACATAATCGTGGGTATACCCTCTAAGGAGCCTGAGTGAGTTTTGCCAATGTCGATTCCAGGTACCGTGAAGACTTTCCCCTCCATAGTCACCTCATGTAAAGACCCTAAAGATATAGGCTACTAAAGTTACCAATTACGACAATGATGCATGGGGAAGCAGTCGACAGTCTGATCCACGTGCAAGGACAGGGTATCTAAGCTCGAAATCGCCCCAAGAAGGTCCGCACAGGATTTTCTTCTCAAGTGACCCCCAGTAATACACACAATATCTACACTAAGACCAACAAAGTAGGGTAAGTAACTCTGTCGGCCCTAATGCGACCTCGTTATTGACCCTTGTGTTAGAAGGGATTCCTAGGACAAAATGTAGTAAATGGATTTCATCGCTCCCTAATTCAAGATTCTATGTTTGTTTACAGCTTTGGAAAGTTATTTTTCACACCTATTCCAAAGCCCTACAACTAATCTAATGTAGGTTTGCTACCAGAAAATATAGAAATGTCTAATCAATTTTTATAATCGCTTTATTTCAAGGCTCTTGTTTACTCAAAAGGAAAATGGTGTGGACTAAATGATGTTTTGACCGACTCTAAACAATGCAAAGAAAGGAGAATGCAAATATATCACTTCAATGAAAGCTATATTACGAGAAGGAGGAAAACGTTCATCATTCCCAGATGCACAATGTCCCAAAATTTTCTTAAACTCATCAATATCAAGATCCTCAAGAAATGATCCAAAGAGACTATACACCAAACACTATTCAAGACCAAAAATGCCAAAAACCATGCAATTTCTTTACTTCAAATGCAATCTAGTTTCACTACCCAAAAGCAAGAATTCAACTATCTTATTTGTTTGATTCTAATGCATAAATAAATTAAATGCAAATCCTTTAATTCTCCACTACTTTCAATTAAAAGAAAGAGTCGGATGCAGATGCCAAAGACACAAAGCAAAAAAGGATTTAAACAAAGAATACACTCAAAGCAATGAGAACAGAAATGAAACAAGTATGAGATAACCTGTTCTAACAAGAACTCAATCAAGGATTCAAAAACCAACAAGCATCCAAGGAGTACAAGAAAATGCAGAGAAGAATCCAAGAAATGACAGGGAGAAAGAGGAATCACTCAAATTGTCCTGACAAACCAAGCAGCAAGAATAGGAAATTCACAATTATGAAAAAGTTTCAAGATCCAATCAAAACAATAGGAAGTGATAAGTACCAAATATCAACCTAAACAACTTCACAAACCAACATATAGAGTTTGGGTAAAGACTTCTGCAAAGCAGACTGCGAAAATCTGAGTAGAAGGCAGAAAACCTCCAAGAAAGAGACTAGTGCTCCCTGACTCAAGGGAACAAAGCATTATAGCGCTATGTAAATCACTGTAAAGGAGAAATGATTAGAGATCAATTCTATGATATGCACTCTAGGGGAGCGCTACCCTTCCCATAAATTCAAAACAAAGCCAAAAAATTCAGAAAACCTCACCCAAAATTCACATAAATTAGTGAAATTGCTAGTGAAGATGGGAGAAAGGTAATGGATCATGAAAAAACAATAAAAATGATATAAAAGGTGGGAAAAGGGCAGGGACAATCCAAGAAAATATAAATCAATGTCGATCCCCAGTGGAGTCGCCAATTTCTGTTGTAGGAAAATTCCCCTACGGACAGCTAAATCTCCTCTTGGATTCTAGACCCCTATACCAAGAAAGACAACATGCTAACATTGGACACTAAAATTCCTTTTAATATAACTAACTAATCATAAAGAGAAGGAGAAGGAAGAAATTTTTATGCACCTTATTCTGATGTTTTTCCTCTCTACTCCAACTTGAGCTTGATCTCCGAGCTCCTTAGCACTGTTTGACACCTGCAATGCAATGGACAATGAGGCAAAGAACTGCGACTCTACTCTATAAGATTAGTCCAATCAAATCCATCTATAAGAAAAACATATGTAAAGATATGTAGGTTATAAGGAAATAGTCCAAGCAATATTTTAATATGAGAACTCAAGAATATTACTTACAGACTGTAGATGCAGTTGCAACAGCTTTCCCAGGTCCTCCTCGTCCAGACCTTAAACAAAGCTCCCAAATCATAGCTTTTATATCCTAAAGATTTCTCACAAGACCATAGGTTTGATAACTCAAATCTCCACCATTCTCCATGAGATCATAAGTTTGGTATCTCTAAACTC
>JZKD02S1781856.1:43864-56662 GCA_000966675.3 Picea glauca | reverse complement strand
CCTAGACGGAGGAGTTGAGGATTAGGTGACAGCACCTTAACTCTCACTTGCCCCCAAGGACACACCGAGTGGATTGAAGATTTCTTCCACGTCTCCCAAAGGTGTGTATAAGGAGACAACAGGCTCTTCGACGATTTTGCTCTCCCCTTGTCTACAAAACTTCTGAAGTGCTCCTGCTCCGGAGTTGTAGATATTACACCACCTGTCCCTCTGGATGATGGACGACCCCTAACCTCTTTCGGGACTTCGGCGAATTCCTCACTCCTGTGTGAAAAATGAGACTTAAATCTCGTGCACTTTGCTCAAATCCAATGATCTGAAACTATCTCGCTCCCTCCTGGACGAATCTTGATTGCTAACTCATGAAACCTTCAGAGCTTCACTCCCTTTGAATATTTCTCCTGCTATCTCTCTTAATCTTTCTCTCTCAAATCCTTTGAATCCTTAGAGGGTTACTTCGACCCTTAGTTGAACTTTGAATATGTGCACTCCTTGCAGCAGATTCTTACGCAAGACTTAGCTTCTTGCAGGCGACTGTGCACACCTTGCAGTAGTCTCTTTGCACTCCTTGCAAATGGAAGTTTCATAGTATTTCTTATGTTCTTTTGAGTCGAAACAAACTCTGTCAATGCACTCCTTGCGGACTATATGGACACCTTGCATGAAATCAACGAAGAGAAACGATTTGAAACTTATCCCAATACTTCACAGTATCATATGCTCAATGACATAGCTCATTCATTCATGAAAACAGAAAATAACAGGGAAACTGTAAACAATAGCAACACCATGCATTAGGTCAATATCCCTATGTTGTATTAATTCAAATGTAAATGGCTACAATTCTGAAAACAACTTACATTAAGTAACAACTATCTCCTCCTAATCTACAACAACCTTATTCAGGCATACAATGCATCTACTTATACAAGAGGTCCTCTAGGGTTCCCTCCAACTACCTACATGATCGAAAATAAAAGCTTACAATTACTTAGTCCTATTACAATAAACGTCTGTGACAGACAATTTAAGGTGAATCTTTAGATCCACACCAAAATGAAATAACTAAAGGACTATCTGATTTCTTTTGGTTTGACGCGATCGTTCAACCCTCGACCATTAAAACTTCTCTGATCCATCATTTACTCAAAAATTCTCTGAGATACACCATCTTTCAAAATTTAAAATTTTACTCAAAAGGCGCGCTAGGCGTTGTGTTGTCATCCCATGTGGTTTTGCTGACGATGCTCTTGCATCACTTTTCCACAATCATCGTGCCACATCATAATATAATATAATTAGAACCTGCAAATAGTGAGTAGTCTATCTTCAACCTAGTTCCGATTTTTGAATTTTTTTTTCTATATTCAAATTTCTAAATAAATTTTGTATATATTTAGTTTTGGATGCACAATTAGAGGGTGAAATTACCTAAATTAGTAGGGGCACTCATGCATGTTGATGGGTGTTATATATGCACTAAAAACACTCTAAAAACCCTCAAATAATTGTCAACCTGGGGTAAGTAAACTTAGAGTTGTAGCAAAATATATGCCAAAGGTAGAAGGGATGGTAGGAGTATAATATAACTAATGAAGGTATCTATCTAAGGCTAATCTACTCAAGCAAAACTATCTAATGAGAAAACCCTACTAAGCAACTTGAAACTAGGTAACCTAAGTACTTTTGGGCCAAGGATCGATGGATAGTTATAAGAAAACAAGTAAAAACCCTACTTGAAGCAAACTATTTCATAACAATAAGTGTTGGTGTATAAATATGTTCAATATATACCTTACACTCATTTATATGTCAATCCGGGATTCGTAATCAAAAGAGTTGTTACACTATATGTGTCGAGAACAAGTAACCTACCTATGTCTGTTGCATATAGGAAATAATTAATAACATAAAAACTCTGTTTCTAAGATTTCTAAATACTTCGAAAACCTTGAACTTAGAAGAGAAAACTGATAAAGAAACTTCGTCAAACAAACAGTCAATCAAAAGATTCTATCTTAGGGGAACAAGTCTGTTCATTCCAAGCTTTTGAATTAGAGAGAACTTAAGAAGCTTGTCTCCTATAGCAATCAAAACAGTAAATGACAATCAACTCCAATCACTCTTGAAAACGAAATCAATTCCAACTTTATGCAATTCAAACAACTATTATAAGGAATAGTCAGCATAGTTGAAAGACTTCATTATGGAGCATGAAGAGGAGATATAAATTCTTCTGGTTCCTTGATGTACCAAAACTACTGCAATCATAAACTCAAGATATCAATCCCATACTTCAAACAATTAAATGGCAATCTCCAATATTTGAGAAGAAAATACCTATTTGATCTAGCACCTGATTATTCACACCAACTTAGAAATAAATAACTCAATGTTGAACTCCTGAAATAAATTAAATATCATTAACACACACTACTGTAAAATACTCACACAATCACACAAGACGTATACAGGGAGGTTTACCTCCGTTGGGGCAATGGGCCCTTGCTGAACAAACAAGGAACCTCTTAAGAAAGTAACAGACTAAAACATTTTAATCATACTCAGGAATTTGCATAATAGATCTTTTGCATTAATTCAACTGGTAAATTGGATCAACAGTTCTTCACCTCATACATAGAAACAGTATGTATCATCTGGTTCCGATAAAGTACTTCGTTACATTCCTTATTATCCCCACACACTATCACCTATACAACGTCCCTTATATGTAAGGTAAGATGATACTATCAATATCTATGGATAAACATTAAATAGTTTCAAAGATATTACAATTGATATTTACATCGAATCTCTAGGAATCGACTCCATCCTCATGACACGAAGTGCATGAGTGATGGAGTCCCTCATAATTTGCAAAACTAATTTGGAAGCTTCGGTCCAATTGCTTTCTCGAAATCTTCATCATCAAACTGGTCCAACTGGTGCATTCTGGAAACAGAGGTTTTGGTACCGGAATAGACACGGTCACGAATCTAGGTACCAGAATAGATGCAGAGTAGACAGTACTAGAATAGCACATGACTTGGTACTGGAATGGATGCGGAGAAGATAGTACCGGATCAAAACTGCCTTGGGTACTAGAATAGATTTGGTACCGGAATGCATGATGACTTGAAGTATCGGAATGGCGCAAGTATCGAAATAGGCTGCTCATGAGTCAAATTGTTAGGACTATACAAAATAAAACACTTTAATCGAATTAATTCAAGAAAGTTAAACAAAACATGCTTTAAATCATCAATTACCTCTTGTGAACATGAACTAGGTCATTAGGTATGTGTTTGGGAGTAAATAGTCAAGTATGGGCTTATAACATAGGCAAAAAGGCTTGGATACAAGGTAAGATAGGGCATTATACATGTCAAAATAGAGACTCAACATTTCCCCCATGCTGAAGGTATTGCATGTCCTCATGCAACATCATCAAAAACTGATACCCAAAAACTTTCTTCAAAATTGAATCCTTCTTTGTCATTTCTCTGGTTGCAGGATGTTAAAACCAGAAACTTCACTCCTCAATTACTTCTTTATTACCCTAGTGTATTGGATCAATCGTAATACTTTGTTGAGTTTGGCATAGACCTTTGCATAGTGTACTTTCAATTGTACATTCTCTGCCTTGATGTGCATGTCTAATACCTTGTATTCTTCAATTTCTTGCTTCAACCTCTCAATCTTTGCTATCATTTTTTTTTGTTCAGGGACTTGTCTGGGCTAGATATGATTGCTTCCTTAGTCACCTCCTCGCGGGCTTCTTTTTCTTTTCTCAGACCCCTCAAAGTCTCTGTCACCAACCCTTCTGTTTCATTTATTGTAGCTCCACAGTCATTTCCTTTCTCTGGAGAACTCGGAATATCCATGGGTTCTCCTTGAAGAGAAGATATATTTTGAATTGTCACCTGCTTGGCCATGCTTTTGGCGGTCCTTCGTATGGGGAGCAATATTTTCTTAGTTTTGATGACAGGGGTAGAAATCTCCTCAAACAACTTCCTCTTCTTTGTTTTAATAATGGTGGTAGGTTTGGACACTTGTCTCTCTTGTGTCGCTTTGACTTTCATCTTGAGGTCCTGAGTTGTAAATTCTGGAGTCTTCTTCTACTGGCCGGCTCTTATTTCTACCCTGGGATATTGAGTTGTCGGTTCTGTAATTTGTTCCCTTTGTGTCTTCTCCCTTTCGAGCTTCTTTTTGTTTCTTCTCGTCACCTTAGTAGTTTCTTTTAATTCACCAACCAGATTTTGGGAAGACAGAGTAACTACCTCAGGGATATCTCCCAATTCCTTAACAGATTCAGGAGGAATTTTGATAGTTTCTTCCTGTAAAATCTCCTGTTGATCTGTCTCCTTCTTCCTTCGTTTCTTACTATGTGATAATTGATCTTTAGGACGCAGGATTGAGCCAAACACTCTAGACTGTGCAAACTTTTTCTTCTTCTGTATATTGACGTCAGGGGTCTTCTCTGCTTGGATGGATGACACCTCCATGATTGCTTTAGGAACGTTGTCCGATCGTCCCCCTAGTTCGGAGTCTTCCTTTTTCCCTTTGTCTTTCTGAATCGAGATAGGACTTATTTTCTAGGATTGGGTGGCTTTCCTCTTCCTTGATGTAGTAGTTCTCCCTACAACAAACTTTTCTGTTACTGATTTCTCAATGGGGTGGGATGAGATGAACGTAACAATGTCTTCTTTACCTCCTAATGTCTTCCTTCTGTCTTTCTTTGCCTTTTTACTTGAACCTTCACTGTGTATCCATGCCTCATATGTTTCAATAGATTTGGATATTCTTTATTGGGCGAAATTATGTTGGAGTAGTTGCTTCCAACTACCACCTTGTGTCCTCAAAGCATGAACAACCAAAAGTTTTATTAGACCATGGTGATGAAGGCTAGTTTCTGGTTTCTTGGAAACTGGCCTCACTCCTCTCGCCATGTTCTTTAAACTCATCCATAGGAAGTGAGGAAAATCAATTTGTGGTCCTTCCTCGAAATGTGATAAAAGCTTCAAATGATAAATGAAGGTTACTGCATACCTTCCTTCGCAGGTGAGGAATTTTTGCAGACTTATGAGAATCATCCAATATTCCTCTTTGATGTAGCTTCGAGGGACTCCCTTGGTCCAATCGGGGTCTTGATGTTCTAGTTTGAGGAATTTTAGACAAAGTTTCCTGTTGACGATCACCCTCTTGAAGTATTTTTCTCCAACCATAGGGAGACCTGTAGCTTCTGCTATAGTGGATTCTGTAATTGTTAGATTCATGTCTCCAAACTGCACACTTTCTCCATCATATGTCTATGCAAAGTCAAGAGAAATTCCCTCATGATGGCCTTTAAATTTTTCCAAAAATGGCACCCATCTTGCCTGTTCATATTTTTCCTTGCAAGTTTGATATTTTGTTGTTTCCCTGTATATTTGAAATATGGGCTCATGCCTGTCGACCCCCATGATAGCTTAAACAATTCTCTCGGGTGTATGAGGCACGGGCAGAGGATTGAGGGTTGAGTATCGGATAACGTAGACTGTGATAGAGTACCGGACGGGGGGAAAATATGCAAGGAATACGAAGGCATGGGTTGCAGGTGGTGTGACGACAACGGTAAATAACGCTCATCTGGATAGTAGAGCCATCCAAACGAGCGTTGATAAATAGGGGTGTAGTTTACAATGGTCACATCGACAGCCATGATGATATGGTGAGGTTGGTTGAATCTACTAACGACTTACGGACTCATGGGAAACGAGAGTGTTAAATGATTATAAGGGGTGTGGTCATTATGATCGGGACTTGTGAATGTGAAATCAGATGCGATCATTATTTGACATGCTTAGAGATATGGTTCGAGTCATTTCACATAGCACGGTAGTGAATCATAGGTTTATGAAGTTTGATTTGGTAAGAGACATAATGACCTTGTACTCTTAGAATTTCGGGGAATAGGGACGTCTTCTCCTTATGAAAATGTGGTCGAGGATTTTACAAAAGTTTGTGAAAAAGGAGGTGTGTCATGATCCAAGAGTAACCAGATGTTTAAATGCATTTCTAGTCTAATTTCTCTAATAAAACGAAAAAAAACGTTGAATTTGTATGTCCTATCACTTAATAATTTATCAACAACTTGGATTAGAGTTACTGGTCACATCCTTACCAGTAGCGGATCACCTATGTGCAGAGTTGAAATTAGCATGGGATCATCTGAGTACCAGATTATCTGAGTGTCAGATCATTTGTGTGTAGAGTTGTAATTAGTATCAGAATAACGCAGGGTCTCTTCTTCAATATCGGATGGGGTTCAGTACCGGATAAGATCAGTGATATGATTTAGCGCAATGATGACCATTGGTACCGGATGAACATAGAAGTGATCATTGGTGCCGGATAAGCACAAAGATGAACATTGTTTTGTGGTGCTTGACATATTTTTGACATAGATTCTGGTGGCAGTGACTTGTAGAAACAGCTGGTGTTTTGTGATCAGATTTGATTGAAAAACCATGTAGATGGAACAAATACCAAAACTTAGGAATTCTAAGTTTGCATAGGAATAACACAAGAACAATTCTGTGATAGGAGGGTATTCTAGAAATTGGATGATCAGTTGTTGAGATTATAGAACCCTCTTCAGGGTGATCACAACTCCTATTGGAATTTCCTCCTTATTACAAAAATAACCATAATAATCCTAACTACTACTTTTCTGTGGATTTTTATCGATCCCAAATTAGTTAATTCTCGCTGATATTTTCAATTTTAAAGAGTCTGAAAAACTTAAAAGAACTCTTTATATTGTCTCGTGGATTTTTCTCGAGTCCGGGCCAGTTCCTACTCGCCGGTGTTTTCAATTTTAAAGAGTTTGAAAAACTTAAAGAAAACTATTTATAATGCCCTGTGGATTTTTCTCGAGCCCGGGCCAGTTCCTGCTCGTCGATGTTTTCAATTTTAAGGAGTCTAAAAAACTTAAAGAAGACTTCATTTGGTAAATGTCCTCATTATTCGTTTATCTACATGGGAACACCAACTTCTTTTTTTTGTTTTCGTTAGTCATATCAGAAAAATAAAAGAGAAGCTCTATCTAATGACACACCTATGTACATAGCTAAATGAATTTATACAATTGAACTTACTGTGGTAGGTCAACATGAGGAGAAACCCTCTTGCTTACCAGTTGCATTTTGGAACTTTGAAGAACATTTTTGACAAAATCCTCTTTTGATAGAGGCTTATGATAAACCTTCAGTCGATGCCCATTTATGACAAAGGAAGTCTGATTCTCATCAATGGTATTTATCCTCACTGAACCATTGTCATAAATTGTATCAACCTCATAGGGTCCCAACCATCTAGTAGATAATTTACCCTTAAAATTTTTGAATCTACTATCATATAGGAGGGCCCAATCACCTGACTTAAAGGACTTCTTTTTGATGTACTTGTCATGCCATTTGGTCCTTTTCTCTTGTATCAGGGTGGTTCTTTGTAGAGCATCTTGTCTTATCTCATCAAGCTCATTTAATTGTAATAGCCTCTATTTTTGAGCTTCGTTTAGATCCATCCCTAATTGCATGGAAGTTTTAAAGGTTTTTACCTAAAATTCTATGGGAAGTAATATCTGATTCCCATACACCAAATCATAAGGTGTATGGCATGTTGTATTCCTCCAAGCTATCCTATAGGCCCACAAGGCTTCAGGCAACCTATCAGCCCAATCTTTGTGATGCAGCTGAACAGTCTTAGTGAGGATGGCCTCTATCACTTTGTTGGTCGATTCTACTTGGCCATTTGCTTCGGGGTGATAGGGCGAAGATTTTCTGTGTTTTATCCTGTACTATTCAACAAGAGATTTGACCAGATTTGAGGTGAATTGTGTTCCTTGGTCAGTGACTATTTCTCGAGGTACACCGAAACAAGTAAAAATTTCCTCAAAGAGAAAGTCTACAACAGATTTTTCATTGGATGAATACGAAGCCTTGGCTTCTACCCATTTTGTCACATAATCTGTGGAAACTAAGATGTACTTTTTCCTGTGGGACATGGGGTTGATAGGTCCTACAAAGTCTAAGGCCCATTTTTCAAAGGGTTCAATCACTACTTGGGCTTGGAGAGGCATTTCATCGACTGCAGTAGGTTTTCCCATTCTTTGGCAATCATCGCAGTTGGCCACATATTTCTTTGCATCTTTAAAAATGGTTGGCCAGTAATAGCCAGACTGTAAAATCTTGTATTTTGTCCTTTTATCAGCAAAATGGCCTCCACATGGGCCATCATGACAAGCTCTGAAGATATCCTGCATCTAGTCCTCCATAACACATCTTTTGATTACCAAATCATGTCCAGTTCGGTATAAGAAATTCTCATGCCACATATAATTGGCACTTAGCTGAATAATTCTTTGTTTTTCTCTAGATGACATACTTTAAGGCAGATTTCCTGTTACAAGATAGTTGGCTACGTCTGCATACCAAGGGGTGTAAGTAGAAATGGAAAATAGATTCTATCTTGGAAAATCATCATCTATTGGAGTATTGTCACCTGCATGAACAAGTCTAGACAAGAAATCAGTGACCAAATTATCTCTTCCAGGTCTATCAATGATAGTGATATTGAATTATTGTAGTAGTAACAACTATATAGTCACTCTAGCATTTGTAACATGTTTGTTCATTAAAAATTTGATAGCTGAGTGGTCAGTGTGCACAAAAACTTCGTATCCTGTTATATAGTGTCTAAATTTGTTGATGGCATGTACTACTGACAAAAATTCTTTTTCCGTGATAGTGTAGTTTACCTCAGCAGGTGAGAGATTCTTGATGACAAAGTATATATCATAGGGAATCCGCCCTTCCCTTTTTCCTAAGACAACTCCCAAAGCGGTATCTGAGGCATCTATGCAAATATAGAAAGGAAGAGACCAGTTTGGTCCTCTCAAAACAGGGGCACTTAACAACGTTTTTTTTAAGATTTCAAAGGAGATTTGACATTGTTCATTCCAACAGAATTCAACATATTTTGTCAACAGTTTGAATAGGGGGGCATCTAGGTTTGTAAAGTTTTGAATGAGCCTCTTATAGTAGCTAGCATGCCCTAATAAACTTCTGACTTCTTTTTGTGAGCTAGGGATCTTAATTTGGGAAATAATGTCAATCTTGGCAGGGTCGACTCTTATTCCTGTACCAGAGATGTAATGACCTTGAACAATTCCTTCAATGAGCAACATTCTAGATTTTTCGTGACTGAGCGAAAGGTTGGTCTCTTTACACCTAACCAATACTTTCTCCAAGTTAGCCAATGCCTGTTGGAAATCATCCCCATACACCGTGAAGTCGTCCATGTAGACTTCCACACCATCATTGGTCAAATCAGAGAAAATAGCCAGGACATCCCTTTGAAAGGTCGCAGGGGCATTACATAAACCAAAAGGAAGAACCCTATAGGCATAGGTCCCCCAGGGGCAGGTAAATGTGGTCTTATCCTGATCTTCTGGTGAAATTTAGATTTGATTGTAACCACTAAACCCATCCAAGAAAGAAAAATATCTCTTCCCAGACAAAGTGTCTAAGACCTGATCTATGAAAGGCAAGGGAAAGTAGTCTCTTTAGGTAGCCTTGTTTAATTCTCGAAAGTCCACACAAATCCTCCATTTACCGTTTTTCTTAGGTACAATAACTAATGGGGAGACCCATTTGCTATCTGATATAGGGTAAATGAAATTGGCTTGCAGGAGTTTCTGGAGTTCTTCTTTTACTATATCTTTCAAGGTTGGATTCATTATTCTTTGTGGCTGCCTAATAGGTCTGATTTGATCGTTAGTGTAGATATGATGCATACAGGTGTCTTGGTGGATCCCTTTCATGTTAGAGTAATCACATGCAAAAGCATCGGATTTCCCTTGAATCATTTGTATCAACTTCTGTTGTTGATCTGTTTCAATGGCTTGAACAATTGATTCTTTCCCTTCCTCTATTTGTGAAATGGTGGCTACTGTAGAATTGGAAGGGTGCCAAATTTCTTGAAATTTGGGGCTAAAGATATGTCTGTAGTTAGGCAAAGACTGAGGATATTCAATGCATGCTAAATCAACCAAGAATAGACTTAAAATTTGTTCTTCAGTTTGCTCTTGTACTCCTTTTACTTGTTCAAGTGTCAACAAGGGCTAAGTTCAATCCTCCTCCCCATAGGGATTCTCAAACCGGAGAGGAACTTCAGTGGTTGGTTGGGTAGGGGGAAAAAGGATAAGTTTTTGGCTTTGAGTGCCATTGGAAATTGTCATCTCTTCATATCGACAACTAATAAATTCATCAGTAGTGGCCATCCAAGGTCGGCCAAGTACTACTGGGTGTCTTGGTTTGGAAAATTTGGGATGAATTACTAAGAAATCCACAGGGTATTCCCAAGAGGCCAAAGTAACTGTTATATCATTTAAACTTCCTGCTGGGGTGATGACTGATTTGTCTACAAGCTCCAACAAAGTTTGTGTTGGCCTTAGGTGATCTAGTTGCAGTGCTTTCATGGTGTTTACTGACATCACATTTATTGCTTCCCCTAGATCAATCAGTGTGTTAGGTAAGGAAACACCATTAATTTCTATGGTTACTATTGGGTTCCCTGGATCACTATACTTAGATGGCATTTCTGTTATAAACTCTGATAACTGCCCCACCACCTGTATTACAGGAGGCTCCTTCCTCTTTCTCCCTGGCTTTTTAATGCAAAGATCCCTTACAATTTTGGCATAGATAGGTATATTCTTGATGGCCTGTAGAAGTAGTATCTTCACACATATATTTCCAAGTTCAGTCTCTAGATTATGTCCTAGAGGTTCCTCAGATTTCTTTACAAGTATCCTTTCTGGATAAGGAGGGTTTATTTTCTGAGGTGTTTCTTTTGCAAGGGAGTTGGGAGAAGGAGTTTCCTGTGGTACCGGGGTGTTTCTTTCCTCATTTAGTGGATTAGTCATTTGTTCTTCTCTTTGAACTATTTGGACATCTATTTGTTCTTCTTCTTGATTTGTGTGATTATCTACTAGTTCTTCTTGGATAACCACAGTAGGATTTGTTTTGTTTACAACCCTCCCTGACCTTAATTCAATTCCATTAAATAGAGCTGGCGGTATTACATAAGTGGGGAAGGTTTGTACTTCAAGGTTTTCTACAGGTTGTGCCGGTCTGTTATTTGGGTTAGGGATAGGTTGTGCAGGAGTAGGGGTAGGCCGAGGGGGGTTTTGAATCGGTGCATATTGCATTTGTTGCTGCATATTTGGATTCATCGGAAGTGCAAGTTGTTGCTGCAACTATGGAGGTGAAAGAAGAGCAGGGGGAGTAAATCATGGGAGCAGTTGGGAAATATTCAAAGGGTATTATGGATAGGTGGGACAATTTGCTAGATGGAAGGGAACATTCCCATATACAGGTCCTCTCCACCCTTGTTTCCAAGGTTGGGTTTGTGGCTGTTGTGGAGACCATTGAGGATAAGACATGGGAGGTACCCATTGCTGTAGTGGGTATTGTGTAGTTGGGTCTGCAAACATATTGGGGTTTTGTTGTCTCCATGGTCTCCTAGGGGGGTAGGATGTTTCAGGTTCTCCTCCTCCCTTGAATATGGCCTTGAGTCCAAGCAGAGAAGGGCATTCGTTAGTAGGATGATCCTTTGTACAGAGACCACAGATTTCAATAACATTAAGGGGGGATTCCTTTTTAGGGTGCTTTTTCCTACACTGATGACAGAAAAATTGCTAACGCAACATTTTCTTCCTCTTGCTTTCTTTTAATTTTCATAGTATCAAGTTAGGAACTGATGGTGTTTAGGATATCTGTTTTGAAGTTTTCTAATAGATTTCCTAGGTCAATCCCAGTGACACCTCCAGATGTGGGTTTAACAATTCTGTTTGGAGGACCCCTTATAATTTTTCCAGTTTTGGGTTGACTATGGTAGTATCTTTTACAATACTCTGCTATGTCTACAAATGGATTTTGGTAAACATCCCCATAACTCATGAGGCTTAGTACTTCAATGCAATCATCCCTCACACCCTTTAGAAAGATAGTCCTAACTGAAGTTGTGTCTAAGGAAAATTGCTTAGTCTTTTGGTAGTTGTATAGGAATCTCTCTAAGTAATCTTCCAAGCTTTCTTCTTCAGATTGCTGCATTTTGAATATGTCATTCCTAGCATCCCTAGGTCTGTAGTAATCTTGGTATTTCTAGAGAAAGGTCTCCTTCATACCATCCCAAGACAAAATAATGTGTTCTCCTAGACTCATAAACCACCTTAGTGCTGAATCTGCGTAGCTGGGAAAAGTTTTAATTTTTTAACATTGTCACTTTAGTTATAACTCCTACACAATATGTTAAATTCAAATAAAAATGAGTCAGGGTCTTTTGTTGACATACCGTGGAAGTGTGGTAGTGAAGACAAGGGAATTCTCTTCATAGCAACGTATCTGGCGACATCCAGTATGGGGAATACAAATGCCTTTGTTTCATTAGCTGTATTTCCCTCTTCTTCTGCCATATCTCCAAACAACCTATAGAGGGTTGGTGATGTTTCTCCACTGAGTGATGGTTCAACCACTAGGTTATTTGGTATCTCTAGCTGTTCCAAGGTTCTGTGTGGATTTGCAACAACAGATGCAACCTCCTCTATTACTACCTCTGTTTATTTCCCAACTTCTCTTTTTGATGGGGTCTCCAATGCTTCCTCTTTTTCTTGTTGTTTTATGATTTCAATCTGAACAGTGGCTTCGGATTTAGTGCCCTTGGGTGTTGTTGCTCCTGCACAAACTTTAGATG
>JZKD02S1781845.1:76888-96537 GCA_000966675.3 Picea glauca | reverse complement strand
CAAACTGAAGATGAAGAAGATCGGACCATGTAAGGTCTTGTAGAAATTTGGCGAAAATGCTTATGAGATTGAATTACTTGATGGGATTGGAATTTCTCCGATATTCAATGTCTCAAATTTGTACCCATACAAAGCTGAGGAAGCAAGAACAAGTGATGAACAACTAGAGGTCCAGTGGACAAAATAGATGCATGTTGCAAAGAAGCCATAGATGGAAAGCATACTAGACAAAAGAGTTAGCAAGAAGACCAGAAGAAAGCAATACTTTGAATACTTGGTCAAGTGAAAAGGACATCCAGTTGAAGATGCCAGCTGGGAGAATGAAGCAGAGATTCAGAAGCATGGAGAGGCCATGCGAGAGATCATGGACAGGAGCCAATGAAAATTTTCAAGCGAGGGAGTATGATGCAGGAGCATCGCTAATGTCAAGCGAGCGTGGGGCAAGCGCCAACACATTTTGGGCACATGATGAATTGTTTAAAAACTTTTGAAGACAGATGCGCCAAACATAAATGTAATAGTTAAGGAGAGGTGTACTTATAGATTGTAATCAGACCTTGAGTGACCCGCTCTCGTCTGAAGGAATAAGAAGGAATTTATGTTAGTTAATGTTAGTAGGTAGCTTTGAATTCTTAGATTAGATAGTTTTAGGAGCGGAGGGAAAACCGATATAGACACCCTCATTGTATTATTGTATGATAGTGAAGAACATTACCAAGAGAAGAGCATATAGAGTTGGAGCATAGAAACTATGTTTGAAAAACACTCATGTACAGAGATTTGAGTTAATAGAAGAAGTCTTAATTTAGATTCATGGCGTTGTATTTGTTTCTTGTATGTGTATGTTGAATGGTATGTTCATGGTTTTACTCTTTCTGTTATACGTTTTCTTTCTATCCTGTGTATGAATGATTTTAGGATTATGTTTGAAGTCTGAGAGAGAAAGAGTTAGGAAATGAGTTTCAATTGTTTCTTTGTCTGAGCAAGAGTTCCTGCAAGGAGTGCATTTGAATTGTCCGCAAGGAGTGCATTGACAAAGGGTTCGAAGGTTTGTCTCTAAAATCTCATATAGGATAGATTTTGTCCTCATTTCCTCAAAAGTGAAGTTAGGCACAGGAGGTGTGAAAATTGTGCACAGGCCGAGTGAAGCTTCAGGGGTTTGTAACCTGAATGAATTGTTGAGAGACTGCTACTGCAGGGAGTGCACAGAGTTCAAAGGAGTTCAACACTTGAAAGTGTTGGAAGGTCTGCTGCAAGGAGTGCCAGCAGGAGTTTTTCTGAAAGACTTGAAGTCGTGGAAAACCTCAAAAGGGTTCGAACCTTCGAAGTCATCGAAGGGAAGAAAGAGGCTAAGTGCCTTGAAGAATTGAAAGGAGGTGTAGTGACATCGTGTTGCAGGAGGACAATTTCCACGCAGAGAAATATTTTGTTTAAATTTCACGGAAGTTCTCAAGGGAAGAGATGGATGGTCGAAATTCTTTGTAGAGAATTTTACGAAGTCCCACCAGTCGTCTGATCTGACAGAGAAGCAAGGGGGTTATGATTATTTCCAAAGTTTCAAGCTCAGGATATTGTGAGCCGTTGGACCTCACTTAGATACCCGTCAGTCATGGGATCTGATAGGAGTTTCACGGGGGTTAAACCCTCACAAACAGAGAGAAATTCCCGAAAGGCGTCGGGATATCGAGGCTTCGGAATTCGAAATATCGGAATTCTCGAGGATAGGAGATCAGGTCACTTCATAGTGAAAACCTTGAATTTGATCTGAGCCATCCATTCATTAGGACATGTGGTAGAGATCAAGAAATCGTCAGAATTTCAAATACCGAGTTTCGAGTTGACAGATAAATTGTGACATCGGGGAATCGCAAGTCGCGAAATCCCGAACTAAATTAGGACCATCCATATGTTGAGACACGTGGCGGTGATCAAGAGTCTGTTGGCATTTCACATGTCGGTATTTCGGGGATCAAGAGGACAGGATGCAGATCATTTCGGCACTTGATTTCGTGAAATCGTGAAATGATTGAGGACTGTCCATCATAGGAGGACACATGGTGAAAATCCAAGAGTTTGGGGGAAAATCCCGATACGAAAGTCCATCGGCTTATCGAGGTTCGACATTTCACAAATCCTGAAGATAGGAGACCCGTGCATTTTGGGAACGAAAGTTCTGAAATCGCGAAAAGGTGGAATGCCCGAAAAATAATAGCAGTACGAGATATCAGGATTCGAGAATTCAGAGTTTGTGTTGACATGAGGTTTTTGGCATCAAGAGTCTCTAACTCCCGATAAGCGAAAATCGCACTGACCATTGGATCGAGCGGGGAATCACAACCGTCAATTTATTTTGGTGATTGAACATTGGAGTTTCGGTAATGTGGGAATCGGGATTTCGGAGGTCGAGGGGATGAGTTGCATGACATTGTGACTCTCAAAATCATGATAAGGAGAAAGGTGAGATAGAGAGAGGAAAGGCCAAGTGTCATAATTTCGGGTTTCAAGAGTTTGAGAGACAAGACACTCGGCCACAGGACTCGCAAAGACGCAAAGTCCAATCTTCCGAAATATAAGGGGGAAATTTCTGAAGGTTGTTTGTGGGTGAAGATTTCCCGAAATGGAAATAGTAGGGCCAATCAAGAACTTTGGGCCAGAAGAGAGGAAAATATCTTGCGTGGATCCTGATCTGCGGATCTAGGAGAAGGGGGTCTGCGTCAAAATCAAATGATCTAGTATAAAAGTATGATAAGAAAACTCTACAACAGTGTATAAGTTCACTTGTCTTCAAAATTCTGAAACCAAAACTTAGTTTACTTTCTCTCTTTTATAGAAAAGAGTTTCAACAATGTCTATCTACTAATTATTAATTACAGAGAAATTGACTCCTCAAAATAAGGAATGAGATTTCATAAATAGTCTTTGAATCCCAAACCAAATCAAAATTAAAACGATTTAAACATAAACAAAGATAAGCTTTCTATAATAAACTAACTGATTTTCTTCATTTCCCATCCTCATAGCTTGAAATATAATATGTTCTTGATTCTTGATCCATGCCACATGTTTTACACTTGTCAAAACAAATAAATAAAATTTAAAAAAAAATAAAAAATTAATAAATTGGAGCATCTGTGGAATTTCTAATTCTATAGTTTCTCTTTCTAAAAATAAAATTTAAGAAATAAAACAAATCCATACCCATCAAACAAACTCCTATATTTACACCTCAGCAGTAAAAGGTAGAATTTTTAAAATCTGAATTTCAACAAAAATATTAACCCCTAGAGAATTGATTGTCATTGAGTCTTCCTTTTTGTTTCACTTGAGCTTTGAAACCTATCTCTTATGATGTTTGACCAAGGCATTTTTTTTAGTTCTGAGTAATTGGTTCTCAAATTAGAGATCAATTAAACTATTTTGTAAAGTTGGAACCACTGCAAAGTATTTCTTCTTGCAAAATGAAGCTTCCGAACTGGTGTCAATCCTAGATTTATCACCTACAATTTTCCCCATAATGAGTGACTAGTCCTTCTCTTGAGAAGAATTATCTTTAATTTATTTAGTTTTGTCATCCTCTATACTAATGGGAGAATCAATATTACAAACATTTTTAGATTTATTCTTGATATATCTTGACACATTTATCCCTTGTTGTTTATTCTTGAAGTTGATTGAATTCTCCAAATCCTTGGAGGGTTTGAGAACATGGGAATTAGCATATTTAGAACATTCATAAGTAAGGGAGTAAAATATGTAGAGTTTGGTTTTCTATAACCCTTGTCAGAATTTGCTTGGATTGTGAGACCCGTGGAAGATTATTGCCATCATCAAATTTTGAATTAGTGGATTCAAAACCAAATTCAAAACCTTGGTTCTAAGGGTTTAGTTCTGGGGTTTCAAGAAAATCATTTCTTTTGATAAATTCATCCCATGAATCATTAATATGGCTCAAATAATTTTCAATCAGAATCTTGACTAAACCATGGTGAAAGAGGTTCATCTTAGATTCAAGATGGTATCTTTGATAAAAAAAAAAAAATCATTTTTATGAGGGATTTGAATAGGAAAAAATGTATATTCAATTTGAAACCCACAAAGAGCATTAGAAAATGAAAATGATAGAGAAAAAACAAACTGTAGTGACCCTCACAGGGTATATAACACTTGATAATCCATAATACATATTTACATTACCTCTTAATCATGGAAGTTAGGATACCTTTGTGATTGTACTTAGTTTTGGTAGAGGTGAGAAACACAGACCAACGTATATTCTTAATCCTTTTTTGTCTTAGACCATCCTTCACATTTTGTTGGAAGCTTTGTGGCCTTGGAAATTATGGCTTCATCAAGTTGTAATATTATGTCTCTAATCATGGTAGACTTTCCATCGAAATTAAGGGAAAAATATTTGGTCACCTGTAGGTTTATGGTCGTGAAACATCATCTGAAACTTGAACCATCCTACTTTTTGAAGCATAGGAATGGAATCCTCATTTTCCTCAATGAATTCAAGGCTTGGGGGTTCATGTCTGGAGATCAAATCGATCATATAATTAGTAGTAAAACTTGGGATGGGTTGTAGGGAGAAATTCAAAGGTGAAAATGAACATACAAAGACAAACTTCAAACCCTCGCTCTTAATTGAAACAAAACCCTCCTAACTTGAAAATCCCAAATCACAAAAATGTGTTAATCTCAGGTTTTGTATTTACCTTGATGTGCAAAATGGATAGCGTTTATGATAGGACATAGTTGGGCGTACTTGTTCATTATGTGAAGTAGGTGGACTCATTTCAAAAATTCCATATGGAAAACAAAAACTATGAATCATATTTTCACCTATATCTCTCATTAAATTGAGTACATTGGATCTTACTGAGAGCTTCATATTTATGATGAATGAATATACACATCATTTTTTCATCCTTTTTTTAACAATAAGAACCATGAATACCACGAGCTAATGATAAATCTAGAGCATATCCCTAAGCATAGCTAGAATCAATTAGTATTGAAATGAAAAATTTTCTCAAAAAATCTTATCCAAATTATCCTAGAATCATAAGTTAATACCACTAAATATGAGAAAAATAATAATTTCATAACTTGTTAAATTATGTAGCTCAGGTGAGAACAAGTATGTAATCAATATGATCAAGAACTGTTGAGGCAAATTATGTATGAAATTCATGAATTTAACTCCATGATCAAGGTAACAATTCAAAAGAAATGATGCACATGTCCTAAAAACAATATATCATAGGAGAAATTTCGAAATCAAATTTTGAATTTCATGTTCAAATTCATGAAATTCAAAGAAATAAAAATTACAATCAATATAAACAGGGATCAGAATAAAATATTTTTCAATTCTAAAAAATATTGTGCACATTCACGCTCAATAAAATCATGACATAAAACATATTTAGAAAGAAAATTAATGAATATTGAAAATAATTTTCAAACTGAAAAGGGGGCCCAAAATTTCTAATGAACCATGAAACACAAATTTGGGAAAGTTGTTGTCTGCCACAACAATTGGAGACACGTTGTAAGAACTAGTTATCTTTGTATACAAATCAGAGAAAAGATATCATATCACAAGAAATAAAGAAATTTGTTGAACATATAAAAATTATTTATGACTAATTTGTAAAAGATAAAAGAAATATACGAGTATTTACACTTTTTCACCTGAACTTATCAGAGGGAATAAGGGATTTTGATTAACTTAAAACTTGAGATGTAAGGTTTTAGATTTGATTACTAAGCAAATATCACTTACCATGACAGAGTGTTATTTATTTACTTCAACTTTCAGAACTCAGTATTGTTTCTCTACCAGCAGGCTTGTTCATTACCCCGATGAAGTTACCATGATATCATATAGGCATTGAACCACTTCCCGAAAGCTTGTTCTGAACTCTCACAAGTTTTCATACACTTCCCACATTTTCTTATTTAATTTTTTGTATTTCAATAAATATATTAATTATTGCAATCAAGCAATGACGAAACAAGAAAAGGGGTGATATAGAAAGCTATTTTTTTATGCATTACTCGGCATGGGGTAAAAAAAAGTTGTTCATCATATGATTTTCGATTCCCAAGAAATTTCAATTTTATAAGATATTAAATTCTGATAAGATCATGTTATGAAGAATTTACCTAGTTAGTATTTCTTGAGAAGATAAAACAACCATAAGAATTCTTCATTTTGAATATTACAAATTTTCCGACTTCAGGTAAAATGATTTTATAAAAATATCTCTGTATTAAAAATGAATTTCAAAGAAAACTGATAAAAAAACATATCCCAGATTGTTATGTCAAATAGAAAAAAAAAACAACAAAAAAAAAAAAATGAAATTTGTATGCAAACAAAACAACAAAAATTAAAAAATTGCAAACAAAGCATAAAAATATAAACAATAGAAATATTTAAAATTATTTACAAAGGACTGCAACATCCTTCAAGAAAATACTTTTTTAGAAATATCCCATTTATAGGCAGAGTTTCCTCTATCCTATCAAGAGTCTATAAAATAAAATTAGATGGGCCAATCTTTTTAGAAAACTAAAAGGGACCCAGCCATAATCTTTGGAATTTTGAATGTTTACTTTTTTCCTCATGGACCTTATCCCATTTCAAGACTAAGGCACCAACTTCAAAACTTTTATCACCTACCGATATGTTATCAAACCATTTTTTAATGATTTTTTGATGATTGGAAAAAGTTTGTTGGGCCTTATCTCTTCTTCTAGTTTAAAAATCTTGTCTAAACAAGTCTACAGACTAGAAAAAGATTGTTCTTGGATGGATTGCACAAGGGATAAATATGGTAAGGTATTGTTTCAGGGGAAAATGGATTATTTTCCATAAACTAGAAAATATGGGGAAGTGCCAATCATTTCTTTATAAGTAACTCGATCTGCCCATAATGCAAAATAAGTGCTTTATGCCAATTTTTATGATTATCATTAACAATTTTATTTATAACTTTTAAAAGTTTTTTATTGGTAGATTCCACTAAATCATTACCTTTTGGGTAATAATTATCTAAATTCTTTAGATTAATGCCCTTTTGTATTGCATATTCAGTGAGTGATAAAGAAAAAAAATAACTTACATTGTCAAAAATCAATGTGCTCGGGAGACCAAATCTTATAATAATGAACTGATCAATTAAATAAATTACATTTTCAACAATAACAAATTTCAAGGGGATGGCCTCCACCCATTTTGTGAAATAATCGATGGTGGAAAGAATATACATATGTTTCTTTGAATAATTTGGAACAATGTCACCGATGACATCAAGGCCCCATTGATCAAAGGGTTGATCAATGATTACCGGTTGCAAAGGTAATGTTGTATTTTTGTCTCTTTCAGCTGAAGTATGACATTATTTACACTTGCGAGCATGAGCATGTGCATCTTTGAATAGAGTCGGCCAATAATAACCTGCATGTAAAATTTTATGTGTAGTTGTGTTGCCACCAAAGTGACCACCTGCAGGTCCATCATGTATATCAAATAAAACCCTATCAACCTCTTCCTTTTCTAAACACCTAAGCAACATCAAATCATAATTTTTCCTAAAAAAATTACTATTGAAAAGTTGGTATTGATTCACTTTTATCCTCAAGGCATGTTTCTTTTTAGAATCAAAATGTAAAGGTGAGGTACCATGAGTCAAATAATAAATTAAATATGAGTATTGTGAATTGGAAACATTAGGAATGGCACATACCTCTTGTGGTTGTTCAGTTTCCTGATCATCACAAGTATTATCAGATTTATATTTAATGGTTTGAGTAACCAACTTACACAGTCCTTGACCATGAACAATTTTTGCAGGTTTTATCTCTAAATCATATTCTTGAAGAGTAGTAACCCAAAAAACTTTCTTTTTCCAACATCTTTTTGTACGAATAAAATTCTTACTGCAGAATGAGGAACAATCACTTTCGTGTGAGATTTGATGAGAAAAGGCCTGAAATGTTTAATTGATTTGAAAACCGCATAAGATTTCTTTTCAACATCATAATAATTAAGCTCATCACCTTGCAATCCCAAACTATTAAAATATATTGGTATTTGTGCATCCTGGTAATTTTTTTGAGTTAGCATAGCTACATAAGATTGATCAAAAGAGAAAGTGTATAAAATAAATTATTTATGGTAATCCAAAGAAAGTAAAGTAGAATATTGAATAATTTATTGTTTAATATAATAAAAGTCTTGGTTTTCAATTGTATTCCATTTAAAAAGATAATTATTTTTTATCATTTTTTGTAAGGGAAAATCAATCTAAGAAAAATCAAGAACAAAACGTCTTACAAAATTGATTTGACCTAGAAACGATTGCATATATTTCTTATTATGAGGTCGTAGAATTTCATCTATAGCTTTGATTCTGGGAGGTTCAATTTTAATTCCTTCTTTAGACACAATGAATCCTAACAATTTTCCTTCTTGAAGTGCAAAAAAAGATTTTCTAGGATTCAATGAGATTCCATATCTTCGACATCTTTTGAAAATATGTTTTAAATGATGGATGAGAACTGAATGTTTATTGGAATAAAAAGTAATATCGTCTAGATAAATGACAATAGATTTATTAATCAGTCCACTAAAGGAAATATCCATCACCCATTGGAAAGTTGCACCAGTGTTTACCAATCCAAATGGCATGTCTTTATAAGCATAAGTACCCCATTTGGTTCTAATTGTAGTTTTGAGTCTATAAATTGGGTGTACTAAGATATGATTATACCCAGGAAACCCATCGAAAAATGACATCATTTAAGAACTAGAAACTGATTGAAGAATTTGTTCCATTGGAGCTAATGGAAAACTATCTTTTTCAGAAGCTCTATTGAGATTTCTGAAATCAATACAAATTCGTATATCACCATTCTTCTTCCTAACCGAAACAAGATTAGACACCCATTTTGAATGTCTTACCAAAAAAATAATTTTATCTTTTAATAGCTTATTCAATTCATTTTTTATTTGAGATTCAAGATTTGGATGTATCTTTATAAGTTTGTGTTGTACATGTTTTTCTTCTAAAAGCATGGTACTTGTATGTTTAATTATGGATGTATCAAAAGTTTTTAAATAATAATATGGCCATGTGAAAACATCCTTGTATTTTTTGATAATATCAAAGAAGGCAATCCCTTAAGAAGATGAACCTAAACCCAAGTTAATATTTTGAGGATTCTGATCTTTACCCAAATTAATGATATCAACATTCATAGTAGGGCTATTGAATTTTCAATTGGTTAGTTTCTTGAATCTATCTTTGATATCATAAAAATATTCTAACTTAACAGTAGACTTAGGAAATTAAAAATGACCATCATATGTTCCCTCTGAAGTGAGGAAATTAATAATATCTTCATCAACATTAAAAACTTGCTAATTAGTAATATTGTCTGGTATTGAAGGTTTAAAAACTAATTCTACTAAAAATCTATGAGGACTGAAATATTCATGAGTAATAAGCTTTCAATCAACATTTTCTAACAAATCAACACTAGCATTTTGAAATCTTTAAATAGGAGTATTGTTAAATGTCGAAAATTTTCAAATGAGGTCTTGTACTAATTGTCAATAATTCTTCAGATGATTCGAAATACAATGAATTGTATTTATTACATATTTAATAATGATTTATGAATCAAGAAACACAAAGATATCTTGCACATTCATGATGATATCCTTCTTTAGACCCTATACCCATGCTTCATACTCAACAATGTTATTAGTACATTGAAATTCAATTCTACAAGTTAACACAATTGTTTTGCCATTAGGAATAACCAAAATACAACCTACACCAGCTTCGTCATTAGATTTCGAACTATCAAAGTGTAATTTCCAAAACGGATATTTTATAGAGGTATCTGCATAATTATCTACAAATTTTACACAGCAATACAAATAAGTTTAAGAAAATTTCTCCGTTTCCTAACCATAATTCTGTTGAAAAGGAGAAATATCATCAACAAAATTCCCAAAGAATGAATCAACAAAGTAATTTCCTATAATGGAACTATCAAAAACATCAGGTTCATTTTTCCCTTCAAGATCAGTAACATGAAATTTTATATGTTTTTCTCTATCAATCATGATCTAGTTAGGTTTACCATTATAAGGAAGCCAAAGCTCTGACCAATCCATGGAGAAATAACCATTAAGTTTTGTAGACTAGACTTGAGTTAAAATCAAATTAGAGGCATTAGGAATGTCAACAATTATAATATCTATTATTTGAAATACTTTAGGATTGGAAGAAAGTCTTATTAGAACCTCTTTTAAATCTGTTAAGACCTTTACTTTTGTTCTGTCTAACTAAACAATCTATATAGCTGATTTTTTGGTTGAGCACTAATTTGAAGGAAAACAGAATAAGCCATAATATTCGATGATGCACCCACATCATCCAGACAATTGTGTACATTTTTGTTAAAATTATCAAAAGTTAGAAGGAAAGGATGAGTATGTGAGTTAGATCTATCACCAATCAACACTACATCGATTCTCCTATTAAATGAAGGATTTCTAAGATTTTTTTTATTTTTTTATCTACTACTCTGGAAGAAGGTAAATATGATTTGTCAGTGCCACCTAAAATTTTTATCAAACTATTTTTTTCAGATTTTAGCTTGCTCAGTTAAAACAAAGAAATATGTGTCTTTGTCTTCTTCATATCCTCTACGATATTATATTCAAACTTATCAACAATGATTAAAGTCTTAGAAGCTGACATGTCTTCATTTGATTCTTTATTTGAAATAGTAGTTGATGGAGAAGATCCAGAAGTTGAAGGTGAACCTTTTCTTTTGGTTTGAGAAGCAAGATATTCCTTAGTTTCTTCTTCGTAAAAAATTCCATTAATATCCTAGAAAATATTTTTATCTTATATTTCATCTTCATTGGCCTCTTCTTCGTCTGCATTAACCTATACACTTTTGAGAGTAGAAATATAACTACCACTAGGTATTTTCACATTATTCTTGACAAATGTTCTAAACGGTATATTGGAAAGCTTAGCAATCCTTCCTTTAACGTCAACCATTTCATTAGGTATTTTTTTTATAGCCCTATGAAGGCTATCAATATCAAAAGAATCCACATCTTTCTTTTCTTATTTGATAATCATTGTTGTGTTGGTTTTGTTACATCGGTGAGAAAAAACACAACACTTACTTTCCTAGTGAAGTCAGCTAAACAAGAAAAAGGTTTGTGAGTTTATTAGATAACCAAATACACATGAAACAAGGAAATAAAATTAAAAACAAAGAGAAATAAATGTTAGAGAAGCTTGCAAGAACTAGAACCATGAAAAACAAAAAATGACAATCATATAGCTACCAATGGATCAATATATTGATCAGCTAACACTATAGAGAAAGGCAGGGACTTATGAATCCCCTCTTCCTCTTTCAGAGGGATTTTGAGTTTCATAATAGAGAGATCTTCTCTTCATGCAATGGCAAGTGATAATGGTGAAGAAATACAATGCCAATCCTCTCAAGAGGTGAGTGGAATGGCCCTTTCTATAGTGCTTGAATGATTCAAAGAGAAAAGAGGATTCTCCAAGAAGAATTCTTGTAGAGTAACAATATATTGAAGTTATTATTTTTTTATCACACCCATGGCACATATTTATAGTGTCCATTCATGGCAAGATACAATTGGTTCATAGTGTGAATAAGGGGCCTTTTAGGGAACTTTTTAGCCCTTGACCAACCTTCAAGCTAGATTTCGCTCAAATCTGAGTGTCAAATCATGTTGGGGGTCAGACTAGAAGAGGTTGAGAGTCTGACAAGATTCATAAATGTTTCATTCATGAGAAGTGTGCAGATTTTCTCGTAGACAATCATACATCTTATGCACAGTGCAAGATTAGGGTTGTGTTGGCCCGCGCATTATGCGCACAGTGAGCACGCTTCCTTTGGTGAATTTGTGCACTTTAATTTTTGAACCAATGTATAATTTTGTGCCTTTTTGAGGGATTTTGATGTTGTATAAGTACTAATTGTTGTTGGCATTGATGTCTTTCTTCAACCATTGTGTGTAATGTTGCAGATGATTTTTCAATGATAACAATTACCTTCTTTACTGTCTGATAAGACCTTGGTTCTTCAACTAAATATTTATTTGCAATGTTAGACATTTCCTTTTCAACCTCTAAAGATTCATGCACTACTTCAGATAAAGTATTATTGGTTTCTCATTTAAAAAACATAGGAATAGATATTGGAATAGCAGAAGAATAAAAACTGATATGAATATCAACTCCAAGTTTGGATGTATCAAGCATTTTATTAAGCAACTTAAGAAACCACTGATTAAAATATTTAATTTTTTCTTTTAGACCCATTTTGATCTTGGAAAGTTGTACGAGTAAAGTGGATGAATTTTAATCATCTCCAATTTTTTTGATAAATAAATCTTCAAAAGTATCCTAGTGTGCAATGGAATTACCATGTAATGAAAAATACCAAGTAGAAGCTCTCCTTCAAATGTATAGGAAAAACGTATAGAGACCACATTGTTTTATTCAACACCTCTGAGGTTAATGGCTAACATAAATTTGTTGGTATATTCATATGGAGCTTGTTTTGATGCAAGATCAAATTTAGGCAACCATTTATCAGGATTTTTTGGAAGATCATGTAAGTCTCAAGGAACATTAACTTCTCCTAGTGTTCTCCATGGCCTTCTCGAGTTTTGACCTTCCATAATGATGGGTTGAGGGGAAGGTGGTTATGGAGGGAGAAGTAAATGTGTATATAGAGGAGTAGGTGGACGATTACTACCATCAGTTGATGTAAGAGGTATTTTGGGTTGTTGTGAAGGCAATTGGAATTCAATAGGCTCAACACCTAATATTTGACTCCGTGCCATGGTTAAGACTCCAAGTTCATGAAAAACTGAATTATCAGTTTCTACAGATCCCTATGAAGACTCACCCTGACTTATGAGGGTTTCTATTTGTTGTCTAATTCATTTTACTTCATGTGAAAACAAAGGTTTCGAAGAAAATCCAAATAAATTTGTTAATGACAAGTGAATTACTAGAAGAGCTTCGAACATAAGTTTCATAATGAGTTTAATGATTTGGAATTTGAGTAACACCAACTCGAAAAAGAAAAAATTCAGAATTTATATATGTAGTTCTTGATGAGGATATCGAAGTTTCAGGAGATATTGAGGGTGAAGGTTATCTCTTAGGATGGCTACTAGATTTATATAATTTTTTGGCCATTCATTATCTAAAGGCCCTCCTTCTAGTGCAAAAAATTACCATGATCAACATTTGGGGATATCACCCATTCGGGGTCCCAATTAAACCCTTTTATTTTGAAGTGGCGATTCCAACTGGTTATGGGTCCAATTACCCTTTATTATCCTAACTTTAAATCTAATAATTAAACTATCCTCTAGTATAAAAAATAAATTATACTACTCTAGAAAAGGATCTATATATGAATATATTTACAAACAATCTGAATACTATCTGAAATTAGCCAATTCAAACCATATTTATAAGCTACTCCTATGAAAGGAGATTTGTTTCTTTTTTGAAATAGATTTTCTGAAAAATATAGGAAATGTTGATGAAGATAATTCAATACAATCTTTTCTAAAATAAATAACAAAACTAGTGAATATAAACTAAGAATTAAAACTAACTAACACCTGGGTATGTCTCTCTTTCTATATTAATTAGATAAAATGAAACAATATTTAAAAAATGTAAATATTTTTAAACATATGTCTCAATCAAGAAACTGTACAAGAGATAAAAGATCTATCTAATTATTTAGAATAGATCTTAAAATACAACAACATTCATAAACAATCCAATGGCCAATTACTATGTGTAAGAATAAATAAATGAATACAATTATTTAATAGTAACTAATTGCGTTAATTATACTATTGTAACACAATAGATATGTCAATAAGATTTTGATAAAATAATTGAAACATTTAGATACTAGTAATAGTATTGAATATCGATGTTTATATTTATAATCAAAATCAAATGATCCAGTATACAAGGCTGATAAGGAAACTCTACAACAATGTATAAGTTCACTTGTCTTCAAAATTCTGAACACAGAACTTGGTTTACTTTCTCTCTTTTATAGAAAATAGTTCCATCAATGTCTAACTACTAAATATTAATTAAAGAGAAACATAATCCTCGAAATAAGGAATAGGATTTCATAGTCTTTGACTCCCAAACCAAATCAAAATTAAAAAGATTTAAACAAAAACAAAGATAGGCTTTCTATAGTAAACTAGATGGTTTTCTTCATACCCCATCCTCCTAGCTTGGAAGATAATATGTTCTTTATTCTTGATCCATGTCACATGTTTTACACCTTTCAAAACAAATAAATAAAATTAAAAACCAATAAATAAAGACAAGAAATTAGAGTAGCTCCAGAATTTCTAATTTTGCAGTTGCTCTTTCTAAAAATAAAATATAATAAATAAAACAAATCCATACCCGTAAAAAAAACTATGATATTTACACTTGAGCATTAAGAGGTAGAATTTTTAAAATCTGAATTGTCAAAAATATTAACCCTTGGAGAATTGATTGGCACTAAGTCTTACTTTTTGTTTCTCTTGAGCTTTGAAATTTGTCTCTTGTGATCTTCAACCAAGGCTTTGTTTTTGGTTCTAACTAATTGTTTCTCCAATTCGATATCAACTAAACTATTATGTAAATATGGAACCACTACAAAGTATTTCTTTTTCCAAAAGGAAGCTTCCGAACTAGTGTCAATCATAGATTTTTTATCTACATTTTTCCCCATAATGGGTGACAAGTCCTTCTTCTGAGAAGAATTATCTTGAATTTCTTTAGTTTCATCATCCTCTATATGAATGGGAGGATCAGCATTAGAAATTTTTTTAGATTTATTTATAATATACCTTGACACATTTATCCCTTGTCATTTATTCCTGAAGTTGATTGACTTCTCCAAATCCTTGGAGGGTTTGAGAACAGGGGAATTAGCATCTTTAGAACATTCATAGGTAAGGGAGGAAAATCCATCCTGATTACAAGACTCATGAGAAACTTGTCTGTTTGTATAAAAATCCATTGTTTTAAACTTTGAATTTAAATTCGGAGTTTGGTTGCGCATAACCCATGTCGGAATTTTCTTGAAATCTGAGAACTGTGGAAGATTGTTTTCATCACCACATTTTGAATTAGTGGATTCAAAAGAAAATTCAAAACCTTGGGTCTGAGGGTTTATTTCTGGGTTTTCAAGTAAATCATTTCTTTTGATAAAATCATCCCATGAATCATTGATCCAGCTCAAATGATTTTCAATCATAATCTTGATTAAACCATGGTGAAATAGGTTCCTCTCATATTTGAGACGGTCTCTTTGATAAAAAAAATCCATTTTCATGAGGGATTTCAATAGAAAAAAAGTCATATTCAGTTAAAAACCCACAAAGACAATTAGCAAATGAAAATTATAGAGAAATAACAAATTGTAGATACCCTCACAAGTTATATAACATTTGATAATCCATAATACATATTTACATTCATTCTTAATTGTAACATCCCGCTCTGGCGCACTGAGAAAACTTATTCTTTGAGGACACTTGCTCGCAAGTGATCCGAACTATTATGATATTAAAACATTTGTCCCTGATTATGATGCATTATGGTAGATGACATGATGTTTTACTGCATTGACATAGACAGGTGTTATTGACTCGGTTTTACTGAGTGTGCATGGTTTTGGACCTTGAGGATGCAGAGGCATCGACAGAACCCCTTGGACTCCAGATTGACTTAGGGAGTGTGCTATTGGGGTTTGATGGTTTTACTGTGATTTTAATATGTTTGATTAGATGATATGATGTGGACATGTTCTGACATGATTGTTGATGATGCAGGTTGATGATAGCTTGCCAACCAAACTCACATATGGAGTAAAGGGGCCACACACATGACTACCAGAGAGGTTGAGGGAGAGGTGTTGATAAAATCCATGCCACAGCCTACTAGCACTCTTGTCGTGGGTCAAACTGTAGGTTAATGATTACCTAGTTCGAGAGGACCCACGATGCCATGAGGGCAGACTACGATAGTTGATCATGATGATTCTAAGGGGCACGCAATAAGGAGGGGGCCTTATTCCTTAGAAGCCCTTAGTCTCCCACGAGTACACCTGGTGGAGTGTTGATTCCAGGGGTTATTGATGTCTACCAATCAGTCAAGAGGCGATTGGCACCCTTGGACCACTTGGTGCAACCTAAAGGGCACGTTGCACAAAAGAAACACTAGAGGCGATTGGCACCCTTGGAGCACGTAGTGCGTCCTGAAGGGCACATCACGTTGATGATGTTAAAGGAACGAACCTAGATGGCCTAAGACCAATATATCATTAAGAAATTAAAAAAAAAAACAACTTCCCTAATTAAAATGTCGCCTAGTTCAGAATCTAAGTCCTAAGTCTAAAACTTCACTAGGGGTAAAATTTTGTCTACCCTTAAGAAAAATACCTTATAAAAATAAAATAATAAATTTTAAACTGAAAATCACTTAAGTAATAGTTGTGAACTTCATATATTTTGGGGTAAAATGAAGAGAGTAAGAACTTAATTAAAATCTATGGATATCAAAGGTAAAGAAGAAATAAATTATTTAACTTATGAAAGTGTAAAAAGAGATTAAATTAATAATAAAAGGAAAAGAGTAAATAGCACAACTGTTATTTTGGCTCTAATAAAAAGGGGAAAGAAGAGAATAATAAAAATTAGGAAACTAAGGAATGGAGGAAACATAATAAGGGAAAGAGGGGAACTTTTGGTAAAAAGCGAGGTCAACATAGTAAAGAATTTGCAATTAAGAACCTTCTAATTTGAACTAAATTAACAAGTTCATTTTAGGGAAAGTATTTAAACCTCTGAGGGAATCTTGGAACACCTAGAAGTAATTTTAGGAGCAACTCTAGGTGGGTGAGGGAAATAAGACAATTTAATAAATTAAAGAAAATAGTTAATGGAGAAACGTGGGGGATGGACGACACTTGTGCGAAGGAGAATATTTAGAAGACTTTTATTAAAACTTAATTTAAATGTGATTTAGGGAAAGATGGAAGTTCTAAAAAATCTATAAAAGAAAGGGAAGAGAAGGAAGAGGGGGATCGGTTGTTATCGTAATGTTACATTGCCGGATTGTGACTAATTACTTGTGGGGAGTTGGGATTTCCCATCTCGGATAGGAGTGGTAGCTAGGCCTTGCGAGGTGAGCTGGGAGCTAGACGTACCATCTGGATAGTACGTGGCCCCTTTGTGGCTCGGGGGGCTAAGGGGAAAGAAGAGTACCCCTAGCATTGGCTAGGAGGTACCGGTGAGGTCTTGGCAGTTGGCGAGAGGGAGAAACACAGAGCTCAAGTGCGGGATAGCGTCTTCGGGTTATTCACCGTCGGTCACAGGTATGCAAGTGCATTTGTTTGTTTAAGAATAAAAGGAAAATTGTTTAAAGTTGTATATGAATCCTTATAATGATGATTGATGTGTTGAATTTTGGATCGTCCTATTTCCTTGTTGTTGTTTTCTGCGCCTAGACTGTTATAACCCCGCAATCCTTTCGATGAGTTATCCTTGGCTCTGACATTATCTTACTTTTCGTTGCAATTTTTTATTGGTGTTCTTTAGGCGTTTATAAATTACGATGGGCGTTTATATCTGATTGTGGGCGTTTTGTTTTAATGTGGGCATTTATATATGACTGTGGGCATTTATAGCTGACTGTGGGCGTTTTTATATATGGCTATGGGTGTTTTGTAATAATGGGGGAATTTATGTATTACTGTGGGAATTTTGTATTGTTGTAGGCGTTTATAAATTATGGTGGGCATTTTTATATATGACTATGGGCATTTTGTAATAATGGGGGCGTTTATATATTAGTGTGGGCATTTTTTATTGCTGTAGGCATTTTTAAATTATGGTGGGCGTTTTTATATATGGCTATGGGAATTTTGTAATAATGGGGGCATTTATATATTACTGTGGGCATTTTGTATTGCTGTAGGTGTTTATAAATTATGGTGGGCGTTTTTATATATGACTGTGGGCATTTTGTTTTAATGTGGGCATTTATATATGACTGTGGGTGTTTATATATGATTGGGGGCATTTTTAAATATGGAAATGAGTGTATTGGCATTTTTGTTATGTAAAATTTGTTCTAAGAACTCGTTCCGACAATGAGTGTATTGACATTCCATTTTTGTAAAATTTAGTTCTGAGAATTTGTTCTGGCAATGAGTGTATTGGCATTCCGTTTTTGTAGAACTTAGTTGTGAGAATTTGTTCTGGCAATGAGTGTATTGGCATTTTCGTTTTGTAAAATTTGTTCTGAGAATCCGTTCTGGCAATGAGTGATTGGCATTTTCATTTGTAAAATTCAGTTTTGAGAATGCATTCCAGCAATGAGTGTATTGGCATTTCCATTTTTGTAAAATTAGTTCAGAGAATTCGTTCTGCAATGGGTGTCAGGCATTTTCGTTTTGTATTGTTCTGTAAATTCGTCTCTAGCAACCTCCGTCCCTGGAAAACGAAGTTCTCCCTCCTTAAACTGTCATTGATTTCTAGATTGTCTCATAACATATGCACAACGATTTATCTAATTTCTGGATTGTCTCTTAATTATAGGCACAACGTTTCATCCTTATTTTCTGGATTGTTTCTAATTGTATGCACTGGTGTACCCGCAAGGATCTTAAATAACTTTTACTTGACAACAATCCCATCCTTAAGGATTTTAAATAAATTTTACTTGACAACAATCCCATCCTTATGGTGACACCATTTTCTTTTGATTATGCATTAACAACGTTTCAAATCCTTCATATAGGGTAAATTCCCAGCCTTATATTTTGGTTTACGGTGACAGTTATCCTTTTTTAATCTTGCTGCTTCCTTTTACCTTTATCCCTTTTGGATATTTACAGATGTAGTAAAACTTTTATCCCTTGCCTCAGCCCTCAATTATTTATTAATACCAAAGATAGGTCCATAAGATATCCACTGTCTCGTATGTTTTCACCCTTTTTCTCTATAAATTTTATTTGGATAGATCTTAATATCATTATTCCACCGTTATCTTTTTTTTTAACTTTTAATTTATTCTAGCATGTTATATGGGGAATCGAAAATGCACATGATCTATCAAGTGTAGAGTTTCATTATTATTGGATAAGGGTATGAATATTGTAGAACCTTTTTATATATCTTTGCATGATTATGAGATGGTTTAAGGTTTAAAAAATGATTATTATAATTAGATTGATGAAGTGTTTCCTTTATTAATAATAATAATAATAACAATTATTAATATCATTGTTACTATTATCCTTACCAGTGGGATGAGGAATTTGTGTGTAAAGGTTGTTAAGATATACACGATTTAATTCCTCGGACATTGTTGTTTATATTCCCCATGATTATTGGTTGGTGATTTAAATTATAATTTTTATAACAACAATAACATTTTAAGGTAAATTGATTTAGATGGAACTATGATGACTCTTGAAAAATTAAAATTCACAAAGGAAATTGTTTCAAGGTG
>JZKD02S1781845.1:32889-46559 GCA_000966675.3 Picea glauca | reverse complement strand
AATCTCATCATAATCAGGTGTAAATGGTCTAACATCATAAAAGTCCAGATCACTTGCGAGCAAGTGTCCTCAAATAATAAGTGTTCTCAATGCGCCAGAGTAGGATGTTACATACCACATAACCTTTCCGACCTTTCAAACTTCGACGGGCAAACCATATTTTCTCATATTTTGACCTATGAGTCCCAAATTCTCTAGACATGTGGCCACATCTCTACATGACACATGGCACCCTCACCACCTGACACGTGGAATCCATATTTCCCATAGAATCACACCTACAGTTTCAAAATCACTATGCCATGTGGGACCTTCTATGCTTGACACAGGGTACTATCCATGTCATCCTCTTGAGCCCTTAATAAAAGTAGAGTTTTAAATCCCTTCTCATCCAATGGAGTCCATGCTCAACCCATTGGCTAATTGAATATCACCACACATCATCCTAAGGGACATGTAAGCTACCATGGATGTATTAACCATCATCATGACATCATCATACTCCTTTATTTCCCTTAAGGATGGATCATATATCCAATGACTAAATTATGTTCTCATACTTACTTAATATATGGTCAAAAATTTCCCCTCAGATCCTTACCATCAGAGTTCCTACACTTTGACATCCTAGTTTACTCCAAGTACTAAACTCTGATAAAAATCACTACTATGGATCTGATAGTTCAAATCCTTTCCTACAGATACTCTAATAGATCTAATTTCTTAGTTTCATTCTTGAAGCTCTGCCATCGAAGTCCCTCATCAACCTTATGCACAAGAATTTTGATAGCCTAATCTCTTATCAACGTCTAAGATCTCTCCACCCACAGATCCTATGCTCGATAATTTAAGACACCCATTCATAAGTTTGAGCTCCACAGGGACCCACTCCCAATTCCTTTGACCAAATATGGGTTGCCACGTACTACTCTTAGGTACATAGACATTCGCCATCATCATGACATTAGAAAAATGTCACATTTCCTCTTAACGTCACTTAAACAAGACCCTACAGAAATATACAGTTGAGAATTGATCTCAAATTTACTTTGATTAACAATCCAGATTTTCTCTTGGGCCTTTCTCATCATAGTTCCTTCACTTCAGGTATCTGGGGTTATTCCAACCATCATCCTTTAACCAATATTCTAGATATTTTGACCTCTGATTTTCCAATAGATCAATGGTCATGGGTACATCTTCTATAGACCTCATATCCTACTATGAAAAAGAGTCGGGATCTATTCACTACACCAATTGAATGGATGTGATACCTTTAGGCTCAAAACATAAATTCTTCGTCAGTGAGACATTCTCATCAAGGGAAGAAATCACTTTGTTGCTTCAAATCAACAATTGCAATTCAACCCACTCATAATACATGAGTTATGTATGATAATAGCCCAAAATTGGACTTAGAAAATTTAGGGATCTCTTCATCCTTACCAAACCTTTAGTGACTCTCATCATGCCCTAAAAAACACTAAGGCCTTCCTTCTGCATCACTTAGGTGGAGGTTTACCCCTTTGTAAACTTTCCATACAAAGACAAGGGGTTCTACTGGTGATTTGAGGCTATCTAATTCATATAGAGACCTCTCTTGGGAACTTAGACAATCCAATGCCCATCTCATGGAATCTCTACCTATTCTTTTTACAAAGTATCACTTATTCTTAGTTTATAATCCTATCTTTGTTTCCATGCATCACACTACAAAAATACCCAATTGCACACACAGGAGGAAGAAATATATAAAAATATATATGTGAGGTAATTCATAGGAAGAAATCATTTGTGTAGCTCCTTGATCATTATAGGTAAGATGTAGGGTCCTCCTGCTCAATTATAAATTACATAGGAAATTGCATTCCATTACTTAATCGTCTAGGTATAAATTCTTCCCAACGGGACAATATCATGCCCATTAGTCGGGTATACTTGATTACATCACAATTATAGGCATAAAACCATTGTTTCAATTAAGTTACACAGAGTGATAAATACTTATCTATTACAGGTTATATATGACCGAATGATTGTGGGTGTTCACCCTTCCACCTAGCCATAGGGTCTACATGATCAGTTACTTTAGTAGCAGGCCACCCCCATTCCAAGTCACGATACCTCTAGGGACTCGCTCTCATAATTTTAGAGAAATTTCCAAGTGCATGTTACTCCCCTTCATACTACTCTTGGTCAATATTTTCTTGTACCCACCTAGCCTAGGCCTTCACGAGGTTTATCATATTCTCTCTAGAATCAAGCTCATGGCCTTATCAATTCAGGTTGGTATGTAGGATTTCCAACTATCCCTATAACCAAATATTTTATGAGAATCATGCCTCTCATAGCACACTTGGTCCTCTCCTGCACCTCTCTACTCTCATCTTCCTGAAATCCTGCTTGTGAAGGTTCTCGACCTGTACCCTATTTTCTTTTGTCAAAAGGGAGTTTGTGGTCAACCATGGGGACCCATGGTGGCCTTTAATTTTTCCTTTAGCTGATATCCTAGGTCACTTAAATCACTCTTCCCATAATTCCATTCATTTAGACTGGTTGGTTTCTCAATGACCAACCCTTCCTCATTAACTAATTTTCCTTGAAATCAAAGTTAAGGGAAATATATTAATATTTCCAATTCAAATATTTCAGCAAGGAGGATTGGGTCATCTTAGTGTGATAAACCACCTCTAAAGGATTCCTCACTCTTACCTCTAGTGGTATCATGGCCACTATTGAAGGCTTCACCCCATAGTCATTTATTGGCGTTCCTAATAAAACAAAATACATTTACAATGTGTATATGTCATTGCATGGAAATCATCAATTATGATTAATTACAAGTTGGGAAAATAGGGGGTGTTACAATGTTGGATTTTTTGGGCAAACTCAGGTATTACTTTAGGTTTCCAACAAATCCCTGCAAACCATCGGCCCTTATGGAGACCAGAAGGAAACACTGGGAAGAGAGTGCACAATGCAGTCTCACCCGAGATGGCTTATGGGTGACTACAGGACCCAGATGTATGCAATCGTGAAATGGATGTGGTTTTGGGGATTCCATACATTCTTTATACCTCAACATTCATCATATATAATATTCTAACACATCATTAAATCCATATCTACCATATTGTAATCATATTCATTCATTAAGCTTCATTCTGTAGTATATATCTATTACACGCTGCATTTTACTACTAACATATTTATCCATTCAACATAACTAAATAAATAGAAGAAATAAGAGAAACATTCCACATACAGACACAAGGTTTACCATGGTTCACCCCCCCTCGGGATACATCCCCAAAGATATGTCCTTCATTGCTCTTTTAATATTGTTCATCAAATTCATTGCAGTGTGTGAATTACATCAGTTTATAGTGTTGGGAACATTATCAATGTGATCCAGGTGGATATCAATGGCCACCCACCTTTTCCGACTAGCTTAAAACAATTTTCTGGCAATTTTGGCAATTTACTATTTTTAGCAGTTTTTAACTTCCGGGGCCATTTTGAGGGCCCAAATGACGGTTTTTTGATATCTATGTTCTCAATGATATTTAAAGGAATGATTGATCCCCCAAAATGAATCTCCTTGACAATACCTTTCCAACAAGCTATCACGCGCCTAAAACGGAGATCGTATGCAAAAGTTATGACTCCAGGAAGTTGTTGTACTCACTTACCCAAATGGGGCCCACATGACTTTTGGCGCTTCATATCCTAGTGTTAGTTTTTTAGATGTCTAGTGTTTTTGGCATTCCTGTTTATTGTAAAAAGGCCTTCAGATCCTCATTGTAACCATCTTCTTGCGAATGCGAGTAGCCGTCACATCTCTTCTCAGAGATAAGCTACCACCATTCTACCAAGTTTTTCACTCTGTATTTTTTACAGTCTCTGTACATTTATTTCATTAGTATAAATCATGTATTACTGTATCTCTATGTTTATGGTTGCATCTCTGATATATTTCCATTATATTATTGAATATCTGTGATATCTCTGTGCATTTCCTTATTATCTCTCCGATCTCATTTCGTGCCGAAAATAACCTGGATCACGGTGAGTATAGTCGAAGCTAATGTTAATGAGGCTGACAAGATCGCACCAATATATAGAGATTGCAACCTTACCCTCACTTACAATGCATATCTCTCTCTCAAAAATAGACTCATCTCCAAAACTATCTCTACAACTAGATTTCCCAATCTCGGGTAGTGTGTGCCTCTTACACTGACTTCTCTAGCTCTTAGAGCCTGCCTGAAATTTCTTCAACTTTAGATTTTACTTGTGCATTATTCCTTGTGACAGTCTCCACAGTCTACGTAGTGATAGGATCCTTCAACAATTCTTAATTATCCAATACAACCTGTTCAATATGTCCATTAGTTTCATCAATCTCTATCAACATTTTATATGTGCCTTCTTGTAGTGGTTCCAACTGTGTCTGCCTTGCTTTCCTTTCTTCTTGTATGCTCTTCACTTCTTCCTGCAAGTTCTTCATTTATTGTGCACTCCTCAATATGTATAAGATTGACATAGTCTTCTGATTTTGATTTAGTTCTTTTAGAATTGTGTTTACATCTTCCTCTTTCTCGTCTAGCTCCTGCAGTTTTCCATCCTCCTACAGATCTATCCATAACTACATGCTTTTATTGTACAACTCTATGATTTCCTAAATGCTCAATGTAATATTCTTTATATGACTTGTAAAATCCTGCTCCCTTTGTGTTCTAACTTCTGGTGGGGTGTTGGGTGCTAAGATTTATATTAAGTACATAATGTGGCTCTTATAAGCCTCCATAGCATGTGATACATTTTCAATCTTCTCCTCTGTCTGTATATTTCCTCCTTGTGCACTATCAGGAATAGTTTTGAACACTTCCTCCACTTTATTCTCTATTATTTCAGACTGGTGATTCAACTCTTCTCTCTCAACCTGCACCTGTTTAAGTGTCATCTCCATTGTCTTCCTTAATTCATTGTTCAATTATAAACTTGCCACATATGTGTGGGCCCTTGATTGAATATCCTACCTGACATTGATTTGAAGTTTACACAATGCCTTTGCTAGAACCTTGGTCATTGCTAAGTCCAAATTATCTATATCTTTCAATGGATTTTGCGATGTCTCCTCATCCACCTGCAAAATTTCTTGAGTTATGCAAAACATTTCGTTCCCCATTGATATTATTTTTATTCTCTCCTATTCTGGCACTATTCTTTCCTACAAGTGTGTTGTTTTTGTGCTTGTTCTTTTTGTTGCACTGTAGTTAGTTGCAATTTCTCCAGTGCATCCTTAACCTCTATCAACTTATTGGATATCTAATCCCTTTGCTTCTCCACATCATACCATGCTTATGTTGTCTGGTCCTGCACTGTCTCTGCAACCAACTCTGAATCATCTTTTGTCAATGTAAACTAAGTAACCTCATTCTACGCATTCATCTTATTGCGTTGTCCTCCTGTATGCAAGGTTGTCCTCTTTAAAGGAAGAGTCTCTTTCTGCACAATTGTAGTTGGTATATCCATATATGGAATATATCCACCTCTTATTTCCTCTGGTAGAGGAACATTAGTATCTTTTTCCACTCCTCCATTTGGTTCTACTGAGTTCTCCTTTTTCTTAGTTGTACCCTTAGGGATAGTACTTTTCTACCTTGGTTTCTTGATGGTTGAACTACCCCTTGTTTCTTTGGCACACTTCGTTTCCTTTCTTGTATTGGTTGTTGGAATTGTGGGCTGATTTGAAGTTATAACCATTGCTTGCTTCTTAGATATTTGTACCTTCTTTGGAATCACTGGTACCTTTCATTCCTCAGGACAATATTTCATGGCCCACTACACTTCCTCTCTTGTGACACAATATCTTAATTGTAGCCACTCCTTCTTAGGATCCCTCTTTTCTTGGTTCCACATGTTATGTCTGGAAGAATTAAAGTATGATATTCCTTGGTTCTCCCTCACCACTTCTGGTGGTTTCCTCCATGTAGTAGCTAACTTCTCCTGCATCTCTTCAAATATCATGGAAAAAATGATATAATTTTCCTTCCTTTTCTTCCCATCCGAGGTGTTCCATAGTGTTGTATACTTCGTTGCATGAAACTTTCCTAGCCTATGGTAAAATCCATTGTATTTTGGTTCTCCGTACCTAACCAAGGCTATCAATATAAATAACCATGAGTAGTGGAACTATATTCCTAAATCCTATGCATCCTTGTAGTCCTCCAAAAACAAATTGAGTAGATAAGGATCTGAACTAAGTAGACTACCCTCTGTGCACTGTGTTGTTTCTACTATTACTCTTGTGTGTTCTTCTTCCTTGCGATATATCCTCAACAGTTTACATGCCATCAACTTTTTCACAAATCTCATTGTTGGTTCACTGATCTAGTTAATTATTATTACCCAGGACCCTCTCTTTGTGCCATATGTCTTTTTCATCTTCTCCTCTAAATATTTTTCTTTTTTCTTTTCATCCAAATAGTTCTTTGGTTTTTATCCATCTATCGGTAAACCTATGATTTCTTCAATTAAGTATCCATATATGGATACATGCCTCTCCATCCATAAGATGCCTCCATGTTTGATCTAGATTTTATGAGCATAATGAAATGACTACAGATTATTAACAGGTGCTTAACAAAAAATAATAGAGATACAGTAAAATTGGTTTTCTATTCAATAATGAAATAAACTGAAACTGTAAAATGCAGTGGAAACAAGCTTGTTGGAATGGTGGCGACTTATCTCTGAGAAGAGATGTGATAGTTGCACTCATTCACAAGAAGATAATTACAATGAGGATCTGAAGGCATTTTTACAATAAACAGGAATACCAAAATCCCTAGACATCCAAAAACCTAACCCTAGGAGATGGAGCACAAAAATTCATATGGGCCCCATCTGGGTAAGTTAGTACATCAACTTCTCGGGGTCATAACTTTTGCATACGATCTTCGTTTTAGGTGTATGATAGCCCATTGGAAAGGTTTCGTCAAGGAGATTCATTTTTGGGGCTCAGTCATGAATTTGGTTATCATTGAGAATCTATATCCTTAAAAACATTCATTTCGGCCCTCAAAATGGCCTCGGAAGTTAAAACTAGTAAAAATAGTAAATTGCCAAAATTACCAGAAAATTGTTTGGAGCTAGTTGGAAAAGGTGGGTGGCCACCGATATCCACCTGGATCAATGTTCCAGTGCCAAAAGCTATTCAAAACATGAATTTACATATTTTACTCTCCCAAAGTGGGGAATCTCTAGCAGGTTCATGATCCATGTGTTATAAAGTCCTACAATTCACTGATTTGTCTCCAAAATTGGATCCCCTGATAAACCTACTCCTTTACTCTCCATGTATACTTGTGGTGCAAACTCTAGGAATTTTTTCATGTCTATCACATCATGATCAACAGAACTTAGATTATCACAGACCCTAATAGTTCACCAACTACTTTGACTTCGTTCAATATTTGTGGTAATGACAATGTTATCTCCAGGTACCTTATTTGGAATCTTGGCATGGCAGGTTTTTACCTAGTTCTATTTTGTCCTACTGGTGGTCCTTCTTCTTGATTCTCTTCCTCATATTCTTCTACATATGAACCTTTTTGGTCTATAATATCCTCCAATTGTACTTGTTCCTCCTCCTCCTACATTGGTTCTACTACAGGTTGTTTTACTTTTATGGGCTCATTCAAATATTTTTGTTGACCATCATTCTCATCCATTTTCTCTAGTGCTCTTAATCCAATTTTATGCATGGGGTTCTATGTTCCACCCTGCGTGTCAACATCCATTTCCTATGTCGTTGAAAGCTACTCCTCTACTATCATGGGAATAATCATCTCGATCACTAGTGAAGGAATGACATCCACACCCACCACTCCCTCCTGCTGATTGTTTACCCCATCGATTGTTGTATCTTGTGGCAACCTTGTGCCACTTCTTGTTTTCCTTGCAACTTGACTGGGATCTCCGAACTTTGGTGGCGCCATTCAACTAGATCTTGAAAAGGTTTCTCTGAATCTTCACTGAATACTTCATAAATACCGGCTCATACTGATTTTTTTATCCTTACCTCTTATTTACACAAAGTCACAATGAGTCTTTCCATGCATGTTTTCCCGTTTTTATAAGTCATGCCATAAATTCTATGTCATGCTATACTTTTTCGATCACCTCCTTTTCCCTTTTCCAACTATTTTATATATCGGCGCAATGTTTTCCCTACCTTGACACATTTCTCTAGAGTGTAGTGTATGCTTGTAATTTGATACCACTTACTTTTTTTTGTGTTATGTATCATACAATTGTTCATCTAAAACACTTATCCATCTACTTTATCTTTTTGTATTTTTCTTTTTTTTTCTTATTTTATCTTTATTTTTCTTTTTTAACTCCTACTATATGCATTATGTACAATTATACTTTTATGTGTTGCATCTATTAAGGGTTACTAGATCGATTGTCCCTATACAATTTCAGTTGACTACCATTCACTAATCCTTGCAACTTTGTGCATGTTAAATCTTGCAGCTGCACAACACCTCCATCCATGACAAACTTTATATCATATGGCCCTTGCCAATGCATTTTGAATTTCCCTGGGTGTTGTAATTATTTAGTGTCATAGCAGAGAACTATATCTCCTTCCTTAAATTTATTCTTCTTGATGTGCCTATCATGTCAATCTTTATCCTTAGCTTTCTGTACTTCCTGATGAAAACCAGCCATAATCCTATCCTCTTCTAATTCCCTGAGTTGAGACAATCTTTCTTTAGTTGTGCCTCTTTATATCATGTTTGTAATGGCTACAATGCATAGACTAGGTATCAAACATTCCAAAGGGACTACTACTTCATGACCATACACCAATATGAAAGGTGTCTTCCTTATGAGTTTATCACATGTGGTTCTATAAGCCCATAATACTAGTAGTATCTTCAAATCCCAATCATCCCTTGATCGAGATTATTTTCGAAAAGAAATGAGAGAGGAGATATAATAAATAAATGTACAAAGATATATCATATATCCAATAATATAAAAGACATATATCATGTATATACCCATAAACACAAAGATACAATAATACAAAATTTCTATTAATGAGCAAAATGTACAAAATTGTAGAAATATAGAGTGAAAGACTTGCTAGAATGGTGGAATCTTATCTTTAAGAAGAGATGTGATGGATATGCTCATTCGAAAGAATATTAGTGCTACAATGAAGCTCCAACGGCATTTTTAGCATAAATAAAATCCAAAACTCGAACCCCGGAAGATGAAAAGCCAATAGTTATGGACCTCGTTTTGGGTAGTTTGTTGTATCAACTTCCTGGAGGTGTAACTTTGGCATACGATCTATGTTTTGGGTGCATGATATATTTTTGGAAAGGTATTGATGCAAAGTTTCATTTTGGGGGCTCAATTAGGGACTTTGGATATCATTGTCATGCTTGATCATGAAAAAATGTTGTTTAGGCCCTCAAACTGGCCCCAAAAGTTTGGGACCTGAAAAACTGCTAAAAATAGTAAATTGTTAACAAACTATTTTCAGCTAGTTGGAATAGTTGGGTGGCCACTGATATCCACCTGGATTATATCTATTCACATTACAAATTTTAGTTAAGGCATTCCCCAAAATATTATTAAATGCTTCCACTATTCCATTAGCTTGAGGATGTTATGGAGTGCTCCTCTGATGGTGTATCTCAAATTCTTCATTCATTTCCTGAATGGTACTATTTATAAAATAAGTTCCTTGATCACTCATCATAATCCTAGGGAATATAAATCTTGCAATTACATGTTCAAAAAGGAAGTGTGCTGCAGTATTTTGCTTTTTTTTATTCATCCCATCTAGTTAAATATTTTTTCGTTGTAATAATATATCTTGATCCTGATATTCTAGTTGGTGGATTGATTGATCCTACAAAGTCAACTACCCATTTTTTAAAACATTTAAGAGTTACATGAGGTCTTAATTGCATTGCATCCCTCCTGGATGGATTTCCTACCCTATGACAGACATCACAAGCCTAACAATACTCCTTTACATCATTAGAAACTATTGGCCACTGATGCAGACCCCCCAACTCGCAGGTTGAGATCTACTCACAGGATCATTCCAAAACCTCCTTGAGCTGAAGTGGCTCCTTTGATTCCCTAATAGAATATCAAATATTCAATCCACGGGTCCTTCATGAAACTCCACCAATGCGTGATATGCACAATGTGCAAGTTTTCACCTGTTCACGGCCTCTGCACATGACCGTCACCTTTTTCCCGAAATGGAGTTTCGAGTTTCGAGACTTCGCAAGTCCTGATGTCGAAAGGTAGGGACACTCCATAGTGATAGTCCCAAAATAAGTGAAGAGATCTGAGCCGTTCATTTAGAGGAGGACATGTGTCATGATATCACCCATTTTGGGGATTCAGATACCGAGAAACACAAGGGGAGTCTTTCGACTTCATCAACGGCGAAGTCTCGAGAATGATATGGACTGTCCCTTCATAGGAGGAAACATGTTGGAGATCGGGGATTCCACCAGGTTTTTAGATACCAGGGATTCGAGAAGATAGCGGAATTTTTCCACAAGGATTGTGGAGTCCCGAAATCTGAAAGAGGATCGGAAGCATCTAGGGAAAGGACACGTGACAGTAGGAGGGTACTTCAGTATTTCAGGTACCAAGAGTACCAGAGGACAACGAAGGTCTAATGCAACAGGATTCGTGAAATTTTGAAATGGGAATTCCCAAAAGAAAAGTGGAAGGAGCATTGTCGAGTCGCGAGGGCATAGGCCAAGTTTCGGCATACCAGGTACCGAGATTTCGGAGATCCTGAGTACATAGGATCTGAGCTCTTGTGGATGAAAACTCTGAAATGATTAGGGCCATTGATTTGAGGAGAAAATCATAGCCATTGATCTTGGCCAGGAGTAAAAAATGGCCATACCGTCACTTTGGCATTTCGAATACCAAAATTGCGGGAGAGCAGTGACCAGGAAGGAAGCCTTGCAACAGGAGAACCTGAAATGTGAAAGTCCGAAAGTGTTTGGAGGAAGGTGTCATTTCAACATATCAGAGTTCAAAACTTCAGGAGTTCCGAAGACAAGGGTTCAGGTTTTCGGGGATTGAAACTCCAAAAACACGAAAGGCAAAGAGCCAAAAAACAAGTATTTCGACATTTTAGAAATCGGCTTTTCGGGAGTCTTGAAGATAGGAATCTAGGCGCTTTGCATCGATAAACCACGAAGAAGGATGCGTTCATATGAGGGGAGGTCATATGGACTAAGGGTATAACCTAGGGGGCTAATTACTGTGAGCGCCATTTCGGCATTTTGGTATTTCAGAGATCGGGAGATCGAGGAGTCAAGGACTCTCGACATCAGGACTTGTGAAGTCCTGAAACCCAAAACTCCATTTAGGGAAAAAGGAAACGGTCGTGTGCAAAGACCATGAATAGGTGAAAACTTGCACCTTGTGCATATCATGCACTGGTGGAGTTTCACAAAGTACCTGTGGATCGAAGATTTGAGGTTCCAGTAGGGAATCAAAGGAGTCGCTTCGGCTCGAGGATGTTTTGGAACGATCTTGTGAGTGGATCTCGACCTGTAGGTTGGGGGGTCTGCATCATTTGGTATCAGAGCTTGACTCTGTTTGTATATTTCAGGTAGAGAGAGTAGGAAGGAACACACTCTGATATACACAAGTTTGGTATCAGAGGCAACTTGTAGAAATAGGAAAAGGAAGATAGAGTGTTGAAGATGCTCTGTGGTGATTGTTGCAGGTAGGCAGCAGTCAAAGGAACCAGTCAAGAGGACTGAAAAAGAAGGTTGACAACACTCAGAGTTGTAGAGTGACAACAACAGGTTTTCCAGGAGGGCAGACAAAAAACAACAATATGGTTGTTGAAGGCCATGGACATGGTAGAAAGAAGATCCATCAGTAGTAGGAGAATGCTGCAAGGGATAAAGAACTCGTTGAGGTCATAGCAAGGATGGAAGAGCTTGCATCGTGGGTGCATCAAAATGATAAGTCGAGATGGGTATATGAATGGCCCATGAATATGAAGGTAAAATGGCAAGTTTGGGAATTGATGGCCAAAAGACAGCAGAGGCTGTTAAAGGGATGGTTGAGGCATGCTGAAAACCTCAACAGACCAGAGGAGAGAATGGTTCAGGTGTGTGAACCAAAATCTGGGAGAAGATTCAGTAGTGAGGATGACATGGGATCAGCTGAAGATCACAAAGACTGCCAAGAGGGCAGAGCAGAAGTTCCCAATTTCCAAGAGGGAAATGATATGAGATCACTGCTAGATCTCATAGACTATTAAGAGGACAGCAGGGGAATTTCATATTGCCGGGAGGGAAATAAGACGAGATCACTGCAAGATCTCATGGACTTCCAGGTAGGCAGTAGAGAAATCCCATATTTCTAGGAGGGAAAGGGAGAACAGATGATCTCAGAGGTGAGTTCATATCAACTAGAGGAGATGACAGAGAGAGAAGATCAGAAGAGCATTCTGTTGATTGAGGGAATTGGAATATTCCTACCACATCGCTCAGTTGAAGCCAGAGTCTTTGTTGAAGATGCAGCAATAGCAGGAAGATAGTCAGCTGTGACTATCAGGGGAGAAGCATTGGAGAAGATGTTAGAGGCTACCCAAGAATAATAATAAGAAGAACATTCTGAGTAATGACTCAAAATTTTCAGCCAATAAGCTAAAAAGGAAATGACTTCAGCACTGAAGATTGCAACAAAAGAAGTCGAAGAAGAGAAATACAACATGAGTCTTTTTTATCTGTGCAAAGAGATTGAATCCCTGGAGAGAAGGGTGAAGGTGCAGGGCATGCATATCCAACAGAACAGGTTGGAATCAAATGAAGGTGAATTCCAGACTGAGGAGAAGCTGGAGGAAGCTGGAGATGCACCAACAAAGGGAATGGCAGTAGCAACACTGTTAGAGGAAGGAAAAGTTGAAAAACAGTTCAATGAGGAGACTATAGAAATGAAATCTGTAGCAGAGTGGCAAGTCAAGGCCATAGAGGATGAAGTAGATGACATGGGAAATCGTGTTGATATTCCCACATGCATAAAGAAAATGAAGCTGAGGAGACTACATGGACAGAACCAACCATTTCAACAGTTGGACAATATTATAGAAGACATTAGGAGGTTGATGTTGAGATCAACAGGGACTGCCAACAAGGGAAGGTTGAGCAGAAGGAAAGAGGAAGAAGCAACAACAACAATAAAGCAACAGAAGCAACAACAACAACAACAAAAAAATGGAGTAAGGAGACAACTCAAAAGAGTTGTTTGGGATCCAGGAGGATTTCAATAGCCAGGATGGGAATCTCATGAGCAAGAGCTCATGAATTTTACAACTGAAGAGTATGATGCAGGAGCATCTCTCCACACCATCCATGCACCAGCCAGCCAACCCACTCAACGCATTCAAGGAGGAGAGGCGTAACCCTCTCATATTTTGAATTTAAATTAAGGGCATTTAATATCTGTAAGGTTGTTAGATCCAAAAGGACGTGCCTATACATAGGCTTTAGCTGTAGGTATCTTTAATGGTTTTAAGGATGCAATCTAGCTCCAATTCGGACTAGACCACCATTTATTGGTAATTCAATGTAGATTGAATA
>JZKD02S1781834.1:79887-96091 GCA_000966675.3 Picea glauca | reverse complement strand
TTTTTATCCACTTTGACTTAGTACACTCATCACTTCACTTTATTTAAATAATTTCTTCTTTGCAACCACTTTGACTACTTTAACCTTTTGGGGCTTCTAGATGACTCATGAGGGTTCTCCAACTTCACATGGCCATAACTCTCTAAGCGTGAGGAGTTATGCGACTTTCCACATACCACCGGAAATGGAATGACATGTACTATCCATGTAGAATAGTATTACCTTCAAATATATTAAAACTCATATCATTATACATCAAACAAACTTGGGTCCATTATGTTCATGAGGGTTCTCCAACTTCACATGGCCATAACTCTTTAACTGTGAGGAGTTATGTGACATTCGACATACCACCGGAAATGGCATGACATGTACTATCCATATAGAATAGTATTACCTTCAAATATGTTAAAACTCATACCATTATACATCAAAAAAACTTGGGTCCATTACCCAAAACTTTGTGCTACCAAAATTCGCTACCAGACTTTCTTTAAGGGTTGACATCAATGACAACCAGCCCAAATAATCAACAAAAAATCCATTATAAATGGCCATTATAGACAGTAGTGGAGTAGCCTCATTAAAGCGTTAATGGTCATTGCATTTGGTGGTAGTGCACATTAACTGTCTAGCTCAACTTAGAAAATAAATTAGGTAGGGGTAATTGAAAATAAGAGTATTGAATCTTTCATCAACATAAAAGTTGGGCTTCAACATTAATGATAATTAGCTGGAAGGCTCTGTAATATTTCCTTGCAATGAATGATTAAAAGACCTTCTAGCTCATTGATTAAATTCAACTCCATCCATTATTGATGGTTGAAATTAAATACATATAAATTTAGCTAAACATTTTATGTATATAACAAAGAAATGCACAAATACCAAGTTAAAGCACTATTACAGACCGAACACTCATCCATGTTTTCTTTTATGGCTTTTGGTGGGTTTTTTGTGGGTCACCTTCAAAACTTATCCACAAATAACATTCCTAATACACATCTACATTTGGACAAATGTGGACTGAATCTTGGTGATGTTATAGGGTTCAGGGCTTTGGGTTGAGAATTTTCCAGTATTTTGCGACTTTTATATGGCAGATGTTTAAGCTGAACAATTTCCTGTAATAAATTTAGCAAAAAAAAAAATTCAATCATAAAATTTTGAACCCCGTTCACATGCCTAATCCCTCATTATATTTTCTTTGGAAATGCACCAGTTTGATCGTGAGGCGTCAAAGATGGGAAAGAAAATGTAATTTTTGATATTGCTCCCTCCTCCCAAACCTTTGTTATTCTTAAGAGATTTCAAAACAGGGAAATGAGTTAGCGAGGTGCGATGGGGCATAGATTGAACGCGATCATGAATCAATGAAGTGCGAAAATATACATGAAAAAGCTTGACATCACCCCAGTTCACCGTTGATGTCGTTGGAACACCTATTAAACTAACACCCCCTTTTTGTTGTTACAGTGGAATAAGATAACAATCACAAGTACATGGATATTGTGATGGCATTATTATGATGGAGAAATAGAAGGGATAATCTTGAAAAAAGATGTTAGGATATGATTGGGAATAGATGGAAAAACATGGGAATAGAAGTCATTAATGAAGTTCTATTGATTGGAGAGTTGGTGAGCTGGTTGGAAAGTCAAACCCAAATTATGTTGATGTTATAAATTTTAGGGATAACATTGATGATTTTTCTATATTTTTGGGACATCTATATGAAAGATGTTTTCCCTTAACGTTTTCCTGTTCCCTTGAACGTTTTCCTATTACAAATTTAGTAATAAAAAGAATTCAAACATAAAATTTCTGATTGCCAGATGTTTGAGTGAACTTTCCTAATATAACAGAGCACAAACTAACTAAATTCTTCAAGCGACAATCTCACATAAAAACAAAATTTCAAAGATATGACAATATTATTCTTTGGAAACTGATCCCATAGACACTAAAATGAATGAAAACATTTGTACTCGTAGCAGAGAAAATTGTACGGAGATCCATGGTTCGAAACCGATGCCTATTATTTGGCAGGGAAAACTGTACAGAAGTTCATGGTTTGAAAGAAGCCATCAAATACCCCAAGGTAGCCGAAGCCAATTCATTTGCTCTTCTATTCGTTCTTGGGAATGGCATCGACAGTCTCTTTCTGACGATAAATCCTTAAGGCCTTGGGGAGATAGACGAGGATGAGGAAGCATAAGATATTGAATGAGAAGAATACAAGATTGGCCACCACTAGAGCTCGACCGAAGCGGATCCACAAGGCAGCGACGGCCTGGCTTAGATAGCCAAATCCAATTCAAATTCAGATTCTTCTCTTAAATTGAATGGAGCGTTCATTCCATGAAAAGTTGCTTGATGGCATTGTTTCCAAAAGAAAGAAATGTCCATTGTTGGATCATGTTCCATATTCCCACATGACTGTTGGATTAACTATTTGTCTCGAAACACTTCCCCTTTCCAATGTAATACAAAGAGAAGAGTTAGACCAGGGTTCTTCCGACTATGGAGTGAATCCTATGGAGAAAGAAATGAACAAATAAACGTTGTGGAGCAAATGCAAGTCTAAAGTCAACCGGAAGAAACTTAGAAGTCGTTGCCTATACCAGCAGTTCTACTTAAACTTTTGGCGGAAAGAGGTACGCCCAATCAATCAATTATCCTCTAATATTAGAATTCGAGATCGATATATCCTACCATCTATTCTGTTTTCAGGCAGCAGACCTTCTTTAGCTGGGAGTGAAGTTGCCTTGTTCTGTTGAAAAAATAGATGGGTATTTCTGGTCATGTCCATATTCCCCTACCCAGCAGGTTGGAGAGGACTTAGCTTCTCTGGGTGCAAAATTTAGTTTCTTTCATTTTTAAAATCAGTTATATCATGTGGTATCCAAACTACATACAGTTTAGGAGATGCAGTTTTCATAAACTCAAAAGTTTTATTTGATATTTCCAGAGCAACTGGATATAGCAGGTTCAAAGGAGGCAGGGCAACTTCTAGAATCGGAGGACCTTCAAAGAATGAAGTATTCATGGAGAATTGCTCAGGAAGCGCTTAGACTGTGCCCTGTTGTTCAAGGAAATTTTTGGAAGGCCATGAAAGACTTCACATTTAAAGGATGGAAGTGAGCCTCCGCCTGGATTTCAAATGATTTGTACTGAGATTAAAAATTAACCATCTTACAATCATTGGGCATCATGTGCAGACTCATTGGACTGTGAACTCAACCCACCAGAAGGTGATTGTGGACCCTATGCCTTCCCTGTCAATGGAATGCCCATAAAACTTGTTCCTCACGATTAATGGAGGACTTTGATTTCTGCTTTGATTAGAGTTTTTTGGGATTCCCTCACCTACTTTCTTCCGGATTGATCTGTCCAGTTGAGGGCCTTCCTCAAACTATTGTATTATGTGTATTGCCTTTTGTAAAATTTTTATATCTATATTAACATTACTATGTTCATTACAGCAACATGAAATCTCAATGGCGTCATCACGATTTTCCATAATGATTCTACAGATTTTTTTTATGTCATATCACTCAACTATATGACCGACCTTCATTTTTATATGTTGAAGAGTCACATCATTCATAATACATATAATGGAGTTGGAATACACTAAAGGCAACAAAGTGACACTTGACATTGGTCGGTGGCAGAAGATCCATGGTATGAAAGGAGGTGTGAGTATGTATAGTGGAGATTATTTAATGGAGTTGGAATACAGTAAAGTCAATAAAGTGACACTTAACATTGGCAGGTGGCAGAAGATCCATGGTATGGAAGGAGATGTGAGTATGTATAGTGGAGATATTTTTTTCTGGAAATGCTAAAAATTCAATCATAATGCTTTATATGTTGGGGTTCTGTATGGTAATTTTGAATCTAATTTTGGAAATGATAAGCATTTAACCATAAAGTATGGAATGCTTTATATGTTGGGCTTCTGTATGTTAATTTTGAATCTAATTTTTTTTAAGGGAGTATTAAATGTTTTGCATGTTGGTATTTGAAATCCTTGTATAGTAAAGATTATTTTTGTTTACAGATTTGAATAAAAAAGCTTTTAATCAATCAGAGATACACATCTTCATTCTTAATTGTTAGTAAATTAGGTTGATGCAATATGTTTGGGTAGTGAATTTCTCATTTTTACCATCCATGAGGGTTTCCATGTCTTTATTTTAATTCAGTTATGTATTTTACAAAACTTTGTGATTTTCACTATAATCATGCTTCCATAATAGAGACTAGAGTAGGTAATTTCATTGTTCTCACTTTATGTTGGAATATGTAACTCTCACTTGTTTTAGGTGTTTGTGATTATTTTTCATAATTAGGTAGAGTTCTTCTTTACAAATCTATCTCTTAGTCTTTGGGAAGTTGTTGGAACTAGTTGAATTTGAGAGATTTTCTTCAATTAGATGCTTCCTAGATTGGTGTGAGGTTGAGATATTTGTTCAACCAAGTAAATTGTGTGATCAAGGTAGTTTGTCTATCTTGAAACAAAGCTTCGTGTATTTATATGTACTCTATTTCATTTCATTGTTTAATAGAGCACTTTCATGGTTGTTTGTTCATTTGAATCTAAGATTCTTGGCCAACTTGATTGCAAAAGTGTTATCAATCAAAAGTGGAGTAGCATTCACATGTTTCTCCTACAAATCCTCTAGTATCTTCCTAAGCCACACAATCTCTTTTGTTGCCTCTGCAACAACCGCATATTCTACCCTTGTAAAGGAATCTGCTGGAACAGATTGTTTGTGTGATCTCCAAGAGATAACAACTAATCCATGACTCATAAGGTATCTTAAAGTAGACACTCCATTCTCTTTATCCCCATCAAAGTGTGAATTTGTATGTCCAACTAGTTTGAAGTCATCCACCTTAGAGTGTTTGAGCCCAATGTCTTGAGTTCCCTTCAAGTACTTTAGAACTCTCTTTGCAACACACTTATATCCTTCATAAGGTTTTTGCATGAACCTATAAAGGATCCCAACTGCAAATGAAATGTTTGGTCTAGTAAAAATAAGGTAGATAAGACTCCTCACAAGCTATCTATGTGTAGTTGCATCATCAAATTCATTATCTTCTTTTGATGTTAGATTTAGATTTTATTCCATTGGAGTAGAGAGAGGATTACGATCAACCATGCCAAATTTGTTCAACAGTTATCCAATGTACATCTTTTGGGAGATGAATACATGTTTTGGATTCTAAGTTCAATACCCAAGTATGTTGATTTCAAGAGAAACAAACAACAAACTATACACACATAGAATTTCACATAACAACAATAATATCCATCAAGATCACATTATGTTAATGTACAAATAAAATACATTACTCTCTTACACTTCAATACATACGTGAGGCCTCATAATATAGCATTGAGGTGCTTGTAACAAGATGTCCAATATAGCATAACAATCTCCATGAATATCTCCATAAATCTCCATGTGATATCCATCCCTAACTTCACTCATTGTCATCATTTTTCATCATACGTAAACTTCTAGAATAAGTCTATTTTCATTAATATAATTTCCTCATATCATAAGTATGAATTATTCCTTCATACTCCCCCTTAATGATTACTTATGATTCAATCTAGATGTCTTGAGTTGTCTTCATCTTATAGTCTTCTTCATCTACATATGTTTCTTCATTTGTCGTTGTCTTCATGAGTTGTATTTGAATCAATCATCTGAATTGCATCATCTTCATATCGAAGATTTCTTTAGCTTACCCTTTGTTGTAGGAAAATCTCCCTGCGGACAGGTAGATTTCCTCTTGACCCTTAACTCTAAGACAGAAAGTGTTTAACATGGACACTGACTTCCTTTTAGATTTAATCAAGTTGGTGAATGAAAAAGGAGGAGGAAGGTATGTATCTTATGAACGTCGTTTGTCCCTGCAAGGTCCAGGCTGAGCTTTGATCTTGATCTCCTTGGTAGGTCCTGCAAGACAAACAAAGATACAATGGACTTCCTACTCTACTGAGATTAGCTCAAACATAGATCCATCTACTGCAGACAAACTTATATGGAACAAGTACAAGTTTGAAAGAAACAGGCCAAGCATTGATTATATTAATGAGAACAAGTAAAAGTACTTACAATCCTTTGAATGAAGGTGCAGCAAATTCTTCCAGTTCTCCTTGTCCAACCCCTTTGCTCAATCAATCTCCACTGATAGATTTGATGGCATCTCACTCATGAGATCATAAGTTTGATGTAATTCTCCAACTTCCTTCTGCATGTAATATACCCTTTCACCATGAGAAAGCCTCTTTATATAACCTTGGAGAGGTCCAAATACTTGAGAGATCTTTGGGATAGGTTGAGGATTCCTCTCCTTCAGTTGACGATCTTCCCTAAGATCATGCTTTGACCATCTTCTCGAATCCAACCATCTTCAAGAATTGAGGGATTTTTCCCTAATTTCCCTCAACAAACTCAGAAAATGCTCAAAATGGAGTAGCGCTCCCCCATAAGGGTGCACAGAGCACTCAAACGCTCCCCCGAAGAGGCCTAGGGAGCACTAGCACTCCCTGACAGTGGGTAGGGGAGCACTCCTCCACAAAACTTAGTTTTCAGAGGTTCTTTCTATGGAAAAAGGTTTGTACTCCCTGTAACTTGATTTTTCCTCTTCTAAACTAGCCTTTGAGGTGTCTTAAGTGTCTTTGTGATATTGTTATGGGCATGACATAGGCAATATGGCAGCATACTATTTGTGACACTTGCAACACTTGTAGTCAAAATGCTACACTTGCGGACAAGATGCGACACTTGCGGACAAGATGCGACACTTACAACACTCGTAATGATGACACTTGCGACACTATCGAAGTGAGTAATTTTGAGGTGTAACACCCTTCACCTTCCTATGGGTTCTCTAGGTTACCCTTCAACCATTACATCATACCTAGGTTTTTTCTCGGCTCACCCTTTAACCATTACAAACTCAAACTAGTTTCATCTTATCACGAACCATTCATTACTTTAGGTGGTTCCGGCTAACCACAAACCTGCATCTATCATTACAAAGTGTTTTTTGGTTTACCACGAACCAATGTAAAATTACTTGCCTTAAAGAAATGACTCAATAAACCGACAACTCTTTCATAAACATGTTTAATTGACTTTAATGATAGCTGACCTTTGGAGGACCAACTAACTCATGAAATTTATATGGGAGATATTGTTGTACATTTGAAGACTTGACCCTATAAAATCCTTTTAACATAAAGACAACATTTTTCCATTTAGGGATATCTAGCCAACCACATTGGATTTGTATGTGAAGCTTTGATATTTCTCGATTCTAACACTTGTGATAATCATGACTTGTAAGACCACAAATTGATGTAGACGTCCCTTCTCTCCTAAGGATTGTGTGACCTCCTGGTCTAGGATCGATCAAGAAACTGAGTTTGATTGACTCTTGAGTCCCTCAAGGACCTTCAATCAACTGAATATGCCCTATTTCCTTTAAGGTGCAGTTTATATGGAACCTGCGGGCTTCTCCTTAACACTTTTAAAGCCTCAACGTATTTAGGCACTAGCTCTCCTAGTTAAACCCCTCTCTTTACGTGACCAAGGTTGTGACAAGTCGCCTAATCGAAAGGCGTGTCAGGACTTTGCATATCTGGTATTTGCGTGTGAGTCACCTCGACTCTCCCGACTTCTGAAATCCCGACGAGAGCCTAGCGTGTGCTAGCCCCTCTATTCTCTTTCACTGATGTGACTTTTAGCTATGACCACTCGCCTAACTCAAAATGCATTTCGTTTGCTTTCTCGTCCTTTTGAAACCCAAACTTGTGAGTTATGATCACCAGATCAACGGTCCACAATCCCCACGATCCAACGGTCCTGATCTCTCCTTGATCCGACGGTTTAAATCAAATCGTGATTTCAGAATTCGCAAATTCCCAGAACTCTTACCTCTGATTTCCCGAGTTGCAAACTCTCGATGAAACCAGATCTACAGTTCAGCTCCCTCCTTCGATCAACGGCTATGATCAAATCGCGATTTCGCGGCTCACGAGTTCTTATAACTCGGCCTTTGACTTTTCTGAGTCCTGAGTCAGCGAAATGATGATCTCTCGCCACATGTCCCCCTTGATGATGGACAACTCCGATGATTTTGGAACTTCGTAAGTCTGATTCTCCTGTACACTTTCAAAGATTTAATGTCAGTGCACTTTACCTTGATCGGATGGCTACGATATTTAGGCGCAAAGATCGGACGGTCAAGATCCTTTCTTTGCGCTCTGGTTGAACGAATGAGATCTTTTCTCTGGTGCTCAAATAAAACGGTTGAGATCTTTCCTCCTCTATGATTTCTCCTCATTTTCTAGACGCTGATCAGACGGTCTAGATCTCTCTCCCCGAGCTTACGCTTTCTTCAGACTTAGAATATTTTCGAAAGGTGCAAAGTCTTTGACCTTTATCCTTCCTGCGAGTCTGTTTCTTTGGATCTTGTCCACACTCCTTGTAAAGTGTTATCCCTCCTGAACTTGATCTCCTCAAAGGTTTCGATCTCCCAGACACTTCTTGCTTTTCCAGGAAATTCGTCAAACTCAGATTTAAAGATTTCTTGAAAAGAATTCTTCTCACTTTCTTGGCGTTCCTCTGTTCTTGTCCTTCAACTTCTTTACAGAGTCACTTCAACACTGAGTCGAATCCTGGATCTGTGCACTCCTTGCAACAGATTCTTACGCAAGATCTGGATTCTTGCAGACGGTTGTGCACTCCTTGCAGTAGTCACTTTGCACTACTTGCAAAGGAAATCTTATATTATTTCTTCTGAGCTTTACAAGTCAAAACAGACCCTGTCACCGCACTCCTTGTGAATGGTGTGCACACCTTGCACCGCTCAAGAAGAAAAGTGATTTAAATTTTATGCAAGCATTTCAAAGCTACATACACTCGTAGCAAGATTCATTCATTATTGGGAGATATTGTTGTAAATTTGAATATATGGGAGATATTGTTGTACATCTGAAGACTTGACCCTATAAAATCCTTTTAACATAAATATGACATTTTTCCATTTAGGGATATCTAGCCAACCACATTGGATATGTATGTGAAGCTTTGATATTTCTCGATTCCAACACTTGTGATGATCATGACTTGTAAGACCAAAAATTGATGCAGACGCCCCTTCTCTCCTAACGGCTGTGCGACCTCCTGGTCTAGGATCGATCAAGAAACTGAGTCTGATTGACTCTTCAGTCCCTCAAGGACCTTCAATCAACTGAATATACCCTATTCCCTTTAAGGTGCAGGTTATATGGAACCCATGGGCTTCTCCTTAACGCTTTTAAAGCCTCAACGTATTTAGGCGCTAGCTCTCCTGGTTAAGCCCCTCTCTTTACGTGACCAAGGCTATGACCAGTCGCTTAATCGAAAGGCGCATCACGACTTTGCGTATTTGGTATTTGCATGTGAGTCACCTCGACTATCCCGACTTCTGAAATCCTGACGGGAGCCTAGCGTGTGCTAGCCCCTCTATTCTCTTTCATTGATGTGACCTTTCACTATGACCACTCGCCTAACTCAAAAGGTGTTTCATCTTCTTGTCGTCCTTCTGAAACTCGAACTTGCGAGTTTTGATCACCAGATCAACGGTCTATAATCCCCGCGATCCAACGGTCCTGATCTCTCCTTGATCTGACGATTCAGATCAAATCGCGATTTCAGAATTCGCGAATTCCCAAAACTCTTACCTCTGATTTCCCGATTTGTGAACCCCAGATGAAACCAGATCTACGGTTCAGCTCCCTCCTTAGAGCAATGGTTGTGATCAAATCGTGATTTCATGACTCACAAGTTCTTATAACTCAGCCTTTGACTTCTCTGAGTCTCGAGTCAGCGAAATGATGATCTCTCACCATGTGTCCCCCTTGACGATGGATGGATCCGATGATTTCAGAACTTCGTAAGTCTGATTCTCCTATACACTTTCAAATATTTAATGTCAGTGCACTTTACCTTGATCAGATGGCTACAATATTTAGGCACACAGATAGGATGGTCGAGATCCTTTCTTTGCGCTCTGGTCGAACGACTGAGATCTTTTCTCTAGTGTGCAAATCGAATGGTTGAGATATTTCCTCCTCTATGCTTGCTCCTCATTTTCTAGATGTTGATCGGACGGTCCAGATCTCTCTCCCTGAGCTTATGCTTTCTTCAGACTTAGAAGATTTTCTAAAGGTTCAAAGGCTTCGACCTTTATCTTTCCTTGGAGTCCATTTCTTTGGATCTCGTCCACACTTCTTGTAAAGTGTTATCCCTCCTGAGCTTGATGTCCTCAAAGGTTTCGATCTCCCAAGCACTTCTTGATTTTCTGAGAAATTCGTCAAACTCAGATTTAAAGATTTCTTGAAAAGAATTCTTCTCGCTTTCCTGGCATTCCTCTGTTCTTTTCCTTCGACTTCTTTACAGAGTCACTTCGACACTGAGTCGAATCCTGGATCTGTGCACTCCTTGCAACAGATTCTTACGCAAGATCTGGATTCTTGCAGACGGTTGTGCACTCCTTGTAGTAGTCACTTTGCACTACCTACAAAGGAAATCTTATGCTATTTATTTTGAGCTTTACAAGTCGAAACAGACCCTGTCAATGCACTCCTTGTGGATGGTGTGCACACCTTGCACTGCTCATGAAGAAAAGTGATTTAAATTTTATGCAAGCATTTCAAAGCTACATACACTCATAGAAAGATTCATTCATTATTGAAAAGATTATGATAACAACAGGGAAATTGCAAACAATATTCACACCATACATTGGATCAATTTTCCTCTATTATCTTCATTCAAAATCAAGAAAATGGTTATAGTAATATTCAAATAACAATCATTATTCTGAGATTCCTACTTTCTCACAACTGTCGTAACCCTCTTTTGGGTGTACAAAACCTCTCTTTATACAAAATAAAACAAACTAACTGCTACCTAATTGTGGCTACATCGAGACTAGGGTTAAATTCGCAGGTCACACGTGCTCATTCTGTCTATGCACGTGATCTCTCCTTTTATTGTTTTCTATCAGCTTCAAAAGATTTGCAGTGTTGGCTATTATTTGTGACTCTGGATTGGTCCTCAGGCATTGAGTTGTCTTGCCACGTGTACTTCATGACGATGCTCCTGCATCACAAATACTACATGGATGTAAGTTCCAACATTTTTCTTTGGCATGCCCTGTTCTACCACAATGACTGCAACATTCGTGTTTATGTTTCTGCACTTGATTTGTTGTTGTGCTTGTTTCTCTTGATTCATTTTTTTTGTTGCTACTTGTAGATGATTCACCTGTTGTCAATGTTTCTACTTTCACAAACTTAATAGTTGCATTTATTGTTTGGCCCTCATATCCAAGGCCTTCATTTCTAGTCCTACACATAATTGTATGGGCTTTTGTATACCTTAACAATTCTTTCCTAAACCTTTACCTTCAAAACCCATTTTATTCAAAAGTTTTGAACCAATACCTTTTGTGTACTTTTCAAATCAACCTAGTTCATCACCTTCAATACGATATTCATATTTAGAAATATCATAGGGATCATCATTTGGATCATCACCAGTTTAAGTCTCAAATCATCATTTGGAGCATCACCATTTTGAGTCTCGAAACATAAGAGAGACATATGTACATCAACATTATTATCATCAACCATATCACAAGAACTATCAATCAGGTCACTTGTATCACAAATTCCATCACATTTTATTTTATTTTTTATTTTTTATTTTTTTACTTCATTTGCAAGTGTTAACAACACATTCTCCTTTGCCAATAATTCTTGGTGCAATGTTTCTATCAATTTATCCTTTTGATATTCAATTTTGAAAATTTTATCCACAAATTTATCTAGTGATGTCAAATTTTCTTCTAATGTGTCGATGCATTGTGTAACATAACTAACAAATTCATGATAAAGTTCATTATCTCATGTTCTGAATTCTGCAGCTTTGCTAATTATGGAACAATTTTTTTTTGTAACTTATATATTTCTTGCAAAGAATCATCAAGGTCTTGTTGCAGTAGTTCAATTTCTTAATTAGTTGTTTGCAATTTTTTTCCTCCTTTGCCAATTTCTAAAATTGTTAATGATTCATGATCGCTTGCCTTAATGATTCACGCTCGCTTGTCAAAGAAGTAACACAACAAATCGGGTGTCGGGTACAACGGATCATGCACCCTTCTTTACAACAAGGATAAGGTGTCGGGTAACATCGATCATGCACCTTTAATTTTGACTTTAAAACTTTAACCTTGACTCAATTTCAACTCTTTTATAAACATGTTTAATTGAGTTTAATGAAAAATGACCTTTGGAGGACCAACTAACTCATGAAATTTTTATGGGATATATTGTTGTACATTTGAAGACTTGACCCTATAACATCTTTTTTAACATAAAAACAACATTTTTCCATTCAAGGACATCTATCCAACCACATTGGATCTGTATGTGAGAATTTGATATTTCTCGATTCCAACAGTTGTGATGATCATGACTTGCAAGATCACAAATACTGCATAGATGTAAGTTCCAACATTTTTCTCTGACATGCCTTGTTCTACCACAATGACTGCAGCATTCTTGTTCTTGTTTCTGCACTTGATTTTTTTTTTAGGCTGCTTCTCTTGGAGATACTTCTTCTTGCAACCATCAAAGTTCTGGTTCGATTCTACTATTTAGAGAACACCTACAAGCCCTACGTCATGCAATCTTTACACACATTTATTGGTCAAATCCATTCTAGGAGTAAAATGAAATCTACAGGCAAAGGAAAAGGCTAGAGGGAAGAATGACATGTGTTAAAAGTGGAGGAAAACACATTCTCATGTAAGCGAATTATTGGAAGCATGATGGGTCAAATATTATAGGCAACACTACATATTTATGCACTTGGCCTTGGATTCAACATGCTATGTTGACACCAAAGGCCAAAAAATTGAAGAGGTTGTGTTTAGTTTGTCATAATTTTTTGTATGTGAGGGCTCCCAAGAATCAGAAAATTAGTTTAAGCAAGGAAAGGAGGTCGAGAGATACAGAGGGGTCTGCAGATTTTCATTAGGTCATTCACAAAAAGATTGAGGTTGTTCAATAGTATTTTTGTTCGATCTGTTGCTCTTGAAACCAACATTTGGTATGAGAGAGATAGTGTGACTATAATATCAATGTGAAAGTTGTGAATATGTGAGAAGGAAATCAAATCAGGAGCAACATGAAATAAACAATACACACATAGAAATGCACATAACAAAAATAATACGCATCAAAATCACATTGTATTAATGTACAAATAAAATGCATTACTCTCTTACACTTCAATACGTACATAAGGCCTCATAATATAACATTGAGGTTCTCATAACAATATTTCCAATATAGCATAACAATCTCCACAATATCTCCATGAATATTTCCATAAATCTCTATGTGATTTCCATCCCTAACTTCACTCATTGTCCTCATCTTTTATCATACGTAGACTTTTAGAATAAGTCTACTTTCATAAATATAATTCTGTCATATCATAAGTATGAATTATTCCTTCAAAGTAGTAGTGAATATATCCCATGTCTATAATCTCAAAACCCTTCTTCAATTCTTTTTTTATGGATGCAACATATGCTTCATTGTTCCCCGTTATTAAAATATCATCTACATACACCATAATATATACAATAGTTTTGCCAACTTTCTTGACAAACAAAGTTGTATCATCAAGATTAAAATGTTTGAAATTGATCTTCAAAATATTATCAGTTAGATTTTCATACCAGGCACAAGGTGCTTGCTTTAGGCCATACAAATAATTGATGGGCTTGCATTCCTTATGTTATTCACCCTTCACAACAAATCCTTCTAGTTGAGACATGTAGACATTCTCCTTCAAGTCTCTATTCAAGAAGTATGTCTTCACATCCATGTGATGAATCTCCTACCTATTATGTGTTGCCAAAGCCAACAATGCATGAATGGTATCCCATTTTGTTGTGGGGGAAAATTTTTCTTCATAGTCTATGTCTTATTTATGGGCATATCCTTTTTCCACAAGCCCCACCTTATGTTTTTCAAGTGAGTCATTTGATTTGTACTTGTTCTTGTATACCCACCTACAACCAATCAAGTTGGTTCCAATTGGAGGATCCACCAATGCCCATGTCTCATTCTTTATGAGAGAATCATAATCCTCCTACATGTATTATTTCCACTCATCATGAGTGGTCTGTAAACTATCATGGATATTAGACTAGAATAGTTCATCACAACAGACATTAAATTGTTCTGAAATATTAAATTTTTGCAATATGTTTCTTTAGATCCCAAATTAGTTAATTACTAGATTTGCTTGAATTTATGAAATAAATGAATTACGAAAATGAAATAAATGAGAAAAAATATACACACCATCTACAAAATTGAACACAAAGTGTATCTTAGGAAACCCAATATGGGAGAAAACCTAGCTAGAAGGTGAGGCCTATGCTCTCCTCTCTTTTCTTTAGTTATGGAAAGCAAGTATAAAGAAAGAGACACTCACTATGGAATTTACCTTGACACTATGGCCTAAAGGAATGCTATAGAATCTCCTACCTCCTTTGGTATGCTCTAAAAATACCACTCATTGGATTCTCTTCTCAACTATGGGACAAGTACAATACAGAATAATGGAACCCTCTCTCCTCTTAGTGACCTGATATTTAACATATCTCGATATTCATCTAGGGTTATGGTTTTGACTTCCTCAACCCTCAATTAGTCATAATGTTTGGACCTTCTAGAATCTTCTTGAAATTCCACATGTGACTAGCCCAACATGTTTTGAGTAATAGAGATTGGTGTGTCATCCACTCATACCATGGTGGTCAACAAGGTAGGTCAACCTGCAAAAGGAATAACTTTCACATACAAGCTTCAATTGAGGTGATTCTTGCAACGTTGGAAATATCTCAGTGTGTAGAATATGGAATCTTACACCAAAGTAGTTTTGGATTAAAAAATGGTCATTTTATCCCTCAAAATGGCTCAAGAATATTTTGGATGGTTTTTGAACCACAATTTTCCAAATTGGGACCTGCCACTAAAATGGCTCTGTAAGTTGATTCCTCCAATTGTTTTCACCCAAAAAGTACCGAGATAAATGAAACATTATATAATGATCCAATCCAGATCATACCTCCTTATTTAGGGAGGATTTTGTTCCCCGAATTATTTACTGAATGAGGTGAAGAAAGGTTTCTTGTACCTTCTCCCTGGAGTACCATTTTTCCTTGCCTGAAAGTTGTCTTTTCAACTTGTTACCCCCCCCAAGCTAGGGGTAACTAAGCAGATGATGTCTCGAAGGCATGCAACTTGAATACATGGAGTTTCGAGAGTCAGATGAGCACAAAAATCTCCTCTCACCACACATCACCATTCATCGATAGTAGCAGTGTCTACCACACCACCGAGGCCTAGAAAGGACAACAAGTCTTTATTCATGAGGTAACAAGTCCAATACTGTGGTAACTACAGTTTTAATAATTGAATCATTTGAAGATGTTGCAAAGAGCCCTTTCTTTATTATGAAAATGTTTTCTTGGAAATTATACATTTTTCCTCATTTCACCTTAGTGGTTGACATGGTTTCTTAGTAAGTGGGTCACCCTCGGGAAAAGGGTTTCTACTAGGGGGTCTCCTTGAAGGTTCATCGTACCATTCCCGCACATACTTACCACTTTCCACACCTTTTCCCTTTTGTTTCCTCGTCTTTTGGGTTTTTTGGCTTATTTACCCCAAGAAGGGATTCTACCTCATTTCATGGGAATAAGGGGCTAAAGGCACATAGGTGTTGTAGCTTAAAAAAGTTAAAAGCCATAAATTGTCCCTCTAGATGGTCTTCCTAAGGTCATGAGATAAATGAAAACACTTCTCCATAAAAAATAAAGGACTTTTAAAAAATAAAACACATAATTAATAAATTCCCCACTTATTGGGGGGATGCATTTGCAGTGTCTTTTACTTTTCTTTCACATGGCACTCAATGTGTTCCTAAATTATGTTGAAATAATGTAACTGCGAAGAGCATTCTTATTATTATTTTGTTATTGGATTAAATCCCCATTGAGGATTAATCATGTCGGTAATTGTATAAGGACCAAATCCCCTTTTGCG
>JZKD02S1781834.1:67007-79757 GCA_000966675.3 Picea glauca | reverse complement strand
TAGGGCACCATGACAACCCTCCCATACTTAATTTGGAAAATTTTATAAGGTCTTTGATCATTTGTTTAGTTTAAAAAGGGAATATTTAATGCACATGTTCATGTGGTTCTTTTTTAAATTGTAGATTACTTGGCATGATACATGTGACTTGTCGACCCTTGGAGGGTTTACTTGTTTGTCTTTGCAGAACCTTTCCTGGTGGAAAGTTATTCCATGGAGGAATTTTTCCATTTTTACCTTCATGGGGGGTTGAAGACCCCAAGGATGGATTTCATACCCCAAAGGATGGGAAGAGGACCCTGAAGCTCTTTTGCACATGAGGTGATGAATGTTTCCTTTGGAGGCAATTTGACAACACTAGAGGATGACATTATATCCCTTTGCATTTGGATGATGGAATTTGAAGGCCCAAGACATCACCTTCTAATCCTTGATATCAAGCGGAGGCTAGGGTTTTGGTGGGCTTGATGGTACTGGATGTGATGTGATGTGGTTTGAAGGAAGGATAGGCATGCCATGAGCACTCTAGGACATGATAACTTGACACATGGTCGTTGGAGGCTCAACAAATTTCATCTTGAGTCTCAACATCTCACTTAGAGGATCAATGTCACCCTTTTGAGGGTTTTACTTTATGTAAATTTTGTTTTTGTAAGTTGTAAAGGAAAATAAAGGGGGTTGACCCTCTTTTAATTTGTTGTTGACATGTTTATGTAGAAAAATTGGTTTAGATAGCCTCATATAAATAGAGGCCATCTCATTTATATTTTAGACATAACTCAATTGAGAATTACATAACTCTTGGCTGAAATTTTCACCCTACTTAGGTAATTCGCTATCTTGTATCTTATGAAAATGGATGCTTTACTTGTATATTGGTGGAATAAAGGATAGCGACTTATCTTGGATGCTTGTTCTTGACAATTTTGGTGGAATATATTTGATAAGTAGGGGTTTTTCATGTTATCTCTTGGATTAGGCAAGGAATTTCTAAAATTTTGTGTGTTTCTTCTCGATTTCAAGGCTAATTTATCAAACCCTTGGAGGAGTATAAAGGCATAAGGCCTCCATAAAAGAATTTCTCTCCATTGTTATTGAAAAATATTAAAGGATTGATACAAGGAGTAAAAGGGTTTACACCCTTGTATCAAGACCTTGCTAAGGTTTGTTTACTTTAGGGAGTGTTGGCTTGCTTGAACTGTTCTTCCCTACTACATGCGTTGTTGACCCAAGGTTCATATATTTCAAGGTACCAACAAAGATTAAAACTATCGGCCCTTCTGGTAAACTAGAAGGCAACGTAGTACACATTATGCATTGTGCAGTCTCACCCGAGATAGATTTAAATGGGTGTTTGTAAGACAAGGGTGTTTATAGCCTAGGATTGAGTATGAGATATGGGACCTGTATTCTGAGTCATTTATTCTAATTTGTGTTACAAACTATTGTTATTCTCTTTTATATTTTAACCTTCATGGCCTCTTTTCTTGATATCCCAACGACAATTAACCAAGCAATATAATAACTCATTCATTCATTACACACAACGTTTAAATACTAAAAGTATGACAAGATACACATGCATTCATCACATTACATAGGTATTATCGTGGTTCACCCCCTCCTGGGCTACGTCCACAAAGTTTTGTCTCTTGGCTCTCTTATTATGGTAGTTCTACAATCTCGCGTCGTGCGCTTACAATTATCCTTGGATGGGTAAGATCTCTATGAGACCAACTAGATCACACCAAGATCCTTGGTCTACGATCTAATCCTCAAGATCTACCTTCTCTCCTCCTCCCTAGCTCAATCGCTTTACAAAAGTAGTTATTCTAATAAAAAACATTACATAAAACCAACCGAACCTCTCCTATGATACCTGTGTATATATATATATATCTATTGGGTTCTTCATCCATTTACACAAAACCTTACAAAAACCCTAACCCTGTTGTCGTTAGGTCTTCCTTCTCTGCATGCATGCTTTGCTTCCTTCCAACTGTCGCCTCCTTCTTGCATGCGTGTGTGTTGTGTTTCTTTACCAGTTGTCGCTTTCCTCTTACACGCTTTCTTTCCCACGATTTCTCTTCCAACTATCATTATTCTTTGTGCACGCTTTCTTTGCCACTTAGGCCTACTTCCAATAGGCCCCCAACACTGAAATGTGATTCGTCCCGAGTCACCTAATCTTTTTGAGCTGCCTCGATCTCCTCGTTGATCGTCTGGAACTTTTCCCTCAACTTTGTTGCTTTTGTTAGTGCCTGCGCAGTCTTATCCTTAATGGTATCCACTACCTGAACTGCCACTTCGTCGCTCAGTAATCCTGCACATTTTTCCTATGTCTGTGCCATCTGTGTTCTATCTGCTTCTACTTGTGCGAGTACTTCTGCTACCCGTTCCTGTAATGGTTCTATTTGATCCTGATGCTCTTGTTTCTGTGTTTGTGCAGTGATAAGTTCTACCTGTATCGTTTCAACTCTTATGTCCCCTTAATGAATTTTGGGATTGGTATGGCCTTTTTCCTCTGTTTGAGTTCTTGGATCGCTACATTGATCCTTTCCTCTTCCTTGTCCCAGTGTTGAACCTATGGATCCTCCTCCAGTCTTGTCCAAAGTTGTGTTGCTTTCTCAAGAAAGTCAGTTGTTGTGCTAACATGTTTCTCTATCTCCTGTAGTTGTGTTGTTGTTGCCTACCTCCTTTGCTCCTTTACTGTCGGTGGAGTTGTTGGTGTCATTTGTTCTTGGAGATCCTCGATCTCCTTCTGGTATTGAGCAATTTCCTGCGCAATATGGTCGATATTTTTTGCGGCTGGGAGTGTATTTCCTTGCGCAGTGCTTGGAAGTTTTCCAAAAATTTCTCCCACTCTACATTCCAATTCGTTCCTACATTCTATCTCCTTATGAGTTTAGGATTTGGCCTGCTCATACTCTTTTTCCAGCGCTTCCTGCTACTTTGTTTCTTTCTGTAGCTCAAATAAGTTTTTATGTGCCCGAGACTGCATCTCATGATTGACGCTAACCTGCAATTTTTTTAGTTCCCTTGATGGCATCTGTGTTAAGACCAATTGGATGTGGTCCAAATCATTCAGTGGTGTCTATCCCACTATTTCATCCATTTGTAGCATGCTCGATTTTATGTAGACCGTTGCGTGTGCGTGTGGAATTGGGAGGGCTGGGTCTCGTTCTTATACCTCCACTCTTTCGTTGGTTTTTGTTGTCGATGACTCTATGCCTCTGCTGCTACTTGCTCTCTCAGCTTCCCCGAGTATCCTAAGGAGTTGTCCCATTTCTGCCAACTCTTTTTGCAGTTTATCTCTGTGATGTGTTGCGTGATCGAAGTCTTCTGCTAGGCAATCCTGGACCATTCTTGCAATCATTTTTCCATCATACTTCGTGATCGTGTAGTCTTCTGATGCTCATTGCGCCTTTGACTTATTGTGCACGCCTATTACCTATATAGCTAGTCTCTTAGTTCCCCCTAGTTCCTATGTGTTGGGATTTTGGGCAGTCTCCTGTGCTCCCTTAGCTTGCTTCGGTTGTTCACTAGTCTCTTTCTGCTCCTTCTGGGGCCCTATTGTCTTTGCCCCTTCGTTTTCCTAAGTCGTCTTGTTTTGGCCCATCCTTGGTTTCTTGGGCACTGGGATTTGCGGAGGCTGTGTTTCCGCCTACGTTGCTTCTCCTTCTACGGGTCCTTCTGGTACTTCTCGGGGAATGGATGGGATCCTCCATGCATCAGGCCATTCGTTGATGACCATGTCTATATCACCTTCTGTGATGAAGTAGCACATTGGTAGCCATTGTTTATCTGGATCCTGCCTTGGTTGTATCCACATGGCTTGATGTGTAGCCCATAAGTTAGTGATGTCCCCATATCACACGAAAACCTCTAGTGTTATTCTCCATGATCGGCTAATATCTTCCTGTATGTATCATAGGTATGCTTCAAAGATGATTCCATTTTCCCTCTTATGTTTGTCTTGTGGCCCAGATCTTAGTAATAGATATCTCACTCCTGCTGGAAGTGGTCTAGTAGAAAAAACTACATACTCTGGTTCCCGCCATCTCATGAAGGATATGAGGGTGAGTAGCCATGAGTAATGGAATTTTGTATTGAGGTCTTGCACATCCTTGCAGTCCACTTGGAACAAGTTTAATAGATAAGGCACCCAGCTCATGAAGGTGCCTTCTGCGCACAGAGCTGCTACCTCAATGACTCCTACTGGTACTTCCTCTTTGCAGAATTTTCTTAACAATTTACAGGCTAAGATATTTGCACCCAATTATGTTGCTTCATTGTTGATCCATTTGATTATAATGCCTCTTGTCCCCCTGGCGGTACCATATTTTTTCTTCATTTCCTCTGCTAACGCTTTCTCCTTGGATTTATCGTCCAAAATCAGTGCGGGATCCATACCACAGCTGGGTAGTCCTGTTATCTACGTGATAAGCTCAACAGTTATGGGGATGGGTCTGTCCAACCATATATCCCCTCCATGCATGACTTTTAACATTTTATTAAATAATGTTGTCACGTATTGGTCTCTACCAAAATGTGGAATTTTCAGCAACCCTAAAACGCTCGTTCTGTCTAGTCCAACTACCCACTGATGTGGTTGGCTGATCATTTCTCCAAGTTGGTTTACCACTATGTTCTGCATAAAAATCATTGACGCAAGTTTTGGGTACTTGGTTTCGTCTAATATGTCATGGTCAGAATACTTGAGCTTCCCGACATGACCCAGTAGATGTGGTTTTACCTGTACTCCCTCTAGTATGTGTGGTAGCACAATTTCTACTGTTAGTTTCTTGCGAGGTGAGATCGGTATCAGAACTCTGTCTTCCTGCTATGGTGGTTGGTACGAAGTTCCAACAACTCCTGGTTGCTTCCCTGTAAGCCATTCTGGCCAAGTCGAGGTAGTGCCTATGGTCTCTTATGTTGGTTTACCTAGGTTGGGTACCTCTGACTCGTCTGGTTGCCCCTTTGATCGTCGGTTTTGTGTCATTCTGTTACCTTCTGTGGCTAATTTGGTGCTTTCTGGTTGCACTTCCTATTGGGTTTTCGCTTCCTCGTTCTGAGGTTACTATGTCGTCGCTGACATTTCCTCTTTCAGGTCCTCTCCTTGTGGCTGTTGAATATCCTCCAGTATCAATGTAGAGTTCACCGGTGGTATCTCTGGGGATGGGATATCATCGATATTGAGGATCTTTGGTTGTTTCTTCTCATTTTCTTCCAGCGATCCTTGTGACCTAGTTTGAACTCTGGTCAGTATGGTTGTCTGGCCTGGTTCGACGGACTTCGGTGGTGCCATAGTGGTGAGTGTCAAATGTCTTTTGAGTTTGAAGGACTGCGATGAGCTCTGTGGTCTCGCTCGGTTCATTTGAGTTGTTGTTTCTCTCTCTCTATTCTCCTTTCGCGAATAGATAAGTTTCTTTCATGCTCGCGTGTTTTATGAGCTTGTCATGAAGCTTATCGAGGATGTTTCCTCCATCATGTGATTAATGCACCATAACTGTGGGTTTAGTGCATTTGTGGTAGTTTCGTATTGCCATTACACTTACTTTATTATTTCCAGTTGGCTTGTTTAATGTGATGTTCCATCAGTCCTTTCCATGCCTTAATTATGCTTAGTGTTGTCCTGTTAACCTGTTTTTGCCGACTTTCTGTTTCCTAATTGTTTTTCTTTGGCATGTAAGAATTGTTCTTGCTTTTACTACATTTGTGTTTCGAGCGTCTTGTGGATTTTTCGTCTCTGGCGTGCTTCGCGCTTTTTTTTTTGTTACTGCATGATGGGTGGTCAACTGTCCTTATACAGCTTCAATCGTCTCTCATTGATCATTCCTCTGAGGTCTGCACCTGCTAAATCTTTTAACTGTACATCTTTGTCGTTTGTTATAGATTGTACCTCATATGGTCCTAACCAATGCATTCTCAGCTTTCCTGAGTGCTAAAACGATTTGTTGTCATAGAGAAATACTAGATCTCCTACCTTGAATGTCTTCTTCTTAATGTGTCGAACATGCCATGCTTTGTCTCTGGCTTTCTGTACTTGTTGATAGAATCCTGCCAAGATTCGGTCTTCCTCCATTGCTAACAACTGGTTCAGTCTTTCCTGTATTGCGTCGCATTTTGTCATTTGTGTGATAGTTGCTACGCGTAAGGTGGGTACTAAAAATTCTAATGGCACTACTGCTTCTTGGTTGTAGACTAGTTTGAATGGTGTGTGCCCTATCAAATTCTTTCAGGTCATCCTATACGCCCATAATATTGTTGGTACTTTGAGCTCCCAGTTGTCTCTGTTGATGTTATAGATCTTTGTCAGTGCGTTCTCTAGAATTTTGTTAAAGGCTTCTACTGTGCCATTCGCCTATGGATGATACAGTGTGCTTTTCTAGTGGTGAAATTCAAATTCTTCGAGCATCATGTGGATGGTGCTATTTATGAAATGTGTGCCTTGGTCTCTCATCAAGACTCTTGCACACCCAAACCTAGTAATTACTTGTTCAAATAAGAAGTGTGTAGTTGTCTCTGCATTGCAGTCTTTTACTGGTGTGGCTTCCGCCCACCTTGTTAGGTATTCTGTTGTGGTGATGATGTATATTTCCCCTGTTCTTTTGGTTGGTGGGTTAATTGTTCCCACAAAGTCTATTGCCCATTTATCAAATTCCTGTAATGTCACTTGTGTTCAATACGACATCTTGTCCCTTCTGTTGGGTTTTCCTACCCTTTGACAGACATTGCATCCCTGACAGTACTCTTTCAAGTCTTTGTGAATCATTGGCCACCATAATCCTGCGTGGAGTACCTTCTATGCGGTAGATTTTCCTGCATAGTGTCCTCCTGCCAATCCCTCATGGGCTTTTGCTAAAATTCTTGGTCATTCGTGCTCTAACACGTACCTTCATAAAATGCTATATGCGCCCATTTTATATAGATGTCCTGCGATTGATTGATAGTCAGTTGTGTGAATTGCCAGGTTCTTCTTCTGCGTGGTGATATATTCTTGTGGTGCGGTACCTGTGCTCAAGTACTAGATGATCTCTACGAAGTAGTCATCATCAATATGTACCGAGAATAATTGTGCATCCAGAAAGTTGTCTTCTAAGTTCATGGGTTCTTCTCCATTTGTGACCTGTGATAGGTGGTTACGTCCTGCATTCAGTTTTCTTGGTTTGACTATTACTTCGAAGTCAAATTCTTGAAATAGGAGTAACCATCGACAGATTATCCCCCCCAACACTAGCTTGTTGACTAGGTATTTTAAGGCTGATATTTGTAAACATCTTAAAATGTTTTCCCAATAGGTAGTGTCTGAAATTCTGCAGTGCGTAAACCATAGCTAGGCCTTCTCTTTCCGTCGTGTTATAATTTTTTTCTGAGTCTGATAGTTTTCTTCTTGCGAATGCTATCGAGTGATCCAAGTCTCCTTCTCCTAGTTGCGCTAAGATAGCTCCAAGTGATATCATTGATGCATCTACATGCACATGGAATTTCTTTCCCCAGTCTAGAAATACTAATATCGGTGTAGTGACCATCTTTTCCTTAAGGGTATCCAGATCGTGTTGACACTCATCGTTCAATTGGTACTTTGTATCCTTTCTTAGCAGTTTCTCCATTGGTGTTGTGATCTATGCATATCCTTTGATGAACTTCTTGTAGTATCCTATGTGTCCTAACACCGCTCGTAGTTGACGGACTATTTTTGGTGCTGGTAAATTAACGATGACTGCGATCTTTTTCGGATCGACCAATAGCCCTTGTTTACATACTATATGGCCCAATAGTATCCCAAACGATGTTCCAAATATACATTTCTTTTTTTTTAGCAATATCTGACACTGTCTGCATCGTTCTAGCATCAAGCGTAAAACTTCCACATGGTTTTTCAACAGACTATAGACTGTCCAATCATCCAGGTATACTTCGAGAAACTGATGGATTAATTCTTTAAATGTTGCGATAACCACTCTGGAGAATATTGTTGGTGCATTATTCAGTCCAAATGGCATGACTATATATTGGTAAGATCCCCATTTTGTTGTGAATGTGGTCTTGTATTTTTCCTCCTGTGCTATATTAATCTGATGGTAGCCTGAGGATCCATTAGTGAATGAGTAAGATTTGTGTTCACCCACATTCTCTAACACTTCATCCGTGAACAGTGTAGGGAATGGGTCATGCAGGCATGCATCATTCAACTTCCTCAAGTCAACGCATATCCTAATCCCTCTTCCTTGTTTCTTGTCCTGTACGACCATCGGGCTTATCCATTCCGATTCCTCGTCTGGTTCGATTATGTCGGCTTCGATCATCTGTTCGATCTCCTCTTTAAATTTCTGTTTATATATGGGGTTCAGTTTATATGGTCATTTTCTAATCGGTCTCGCTTTAGGTATGAGAGGTATCTTCATCTCTCCCAGTTCTCCTGCTATGCCCTTCATTTCTGTAAATGTTGTATGAAACAAGTCTCTATACTCGCATAACAACTCTGTGATACTTTCTACTGTTGGCTCATCCCAGTAGTCTCCAATGCTGGCCATTTTGTGATGTTCAGTTGTTCCGATGTTAACTTTCTTTACCTTGATTGGTGCGGAAATAACTTTGGATTCTATGGGTGGTCCCTTCACATCTCTTTTGCCTTCTACTTCTTCAATATGAATGTCGCGTAGGTCATCTTCATCTGGTGCTTCCTCCTGTACCTGGTAACATGACAGTAGTTCCTTAACTGTCTTCTTATTTCGTTGCTACTCTTCGGTAATAATTTTTATTTCCAGTTCTTCAATGAATATGACTCCTATGATCCATTTCAAGGCTGCATCTATGTTGGGGTTCTCATGATCGAATGAGAAAGTGATGGTAAAGTTCTGTTGCATTGTCATCCATGTTGTAGTTCCTTTGCGCAGTTCCTAATCTGTATACCAGTTCACTAGTATGCCCTCTAATGCGTGAATGAAGTGGTGAGGCCATTCCTCTGGTGGTGTCATTTTCCACAACGTTTTGTACTCCTCCAAGTGTTTCATTGGTGTCCCTAGTCCTTCATATCTCCATTGTTTGTTGTTTTTCTGGTCTGCACCAAACCTTATGCGCAGTAGTCGCTTACATTGGTACAAGTTTGTGATAGTCTCCTTGTGTGCACCCCACTATCTTGTGGGTGTGGCCTTAAGTGCTAATTCAAGTGCTACTAGCCTCTGGTTCTCTAATACTTCGTCTTCATATTGTGTCAATAATGTTTCCAAATCATTTAGTCTGTGGAAACTGGGTGGTTCTTTGATTTCTATACCTATCCACCATACTGCATGGTCTATTCTTTCACATCTTCTCATGGATACTTTGTGTAGTCTATCTTGCTAGTTTTCTAGCCCGGTGTTTGAATCTGTTGCGCATGAAGTAATGTTGCGGCAACTGAGTACCCCATCTGCAGTTGGGTTTACGTAATCTTCCTCTTGTGCAGTTGTTTTGTACAACTGGCCAATCTCCTCTAAGTCCAAGCAAGTGGGTTCTACGAACCTCTCCCCTTATGATGGATCTAGTGGTGCTATGACCCTGTAATATCCAGATTCAAATATCATTTTCCTTGTCTTCAAGTTAATTATGGTCTAGTTTTCAAACACCCAATCCAGAACAAGTAGTTCCAGGTATGGTGTTGTGCCATCTACTATTTTGATGACTTCAAAGTCTGCTTTAGTGCGCACTCCATCAAGATCTATTGTTACTCCTTTCAATCTCCCTATTGGTAGGATCCTATGTTGGTTTTCTAGTTTTAGTTGGACATTTGAGTATCCCAATGTTGGCTCTCCCATGCATTTCTAGGTTTTCTTGGGTAGCGCATTCACTTCGGATCCTAGGTCCAGTATGATGTCTCCCATATTGAAATCCCCAATGTTAGCATTCAGCCTAAATTCCCTACTTGTTCTTCTTCTTGTGTGTAGATGATTGACAATTTTCAGTTCTATCTTTTGTTTCGTCTCGCTGCTACATTTCTCTAGGATGTTTTGCAATATTTTCATAGATGAAGGCTCACTTAACATTTTTATGCATGATTCCAAAAAGTCTTTGATAGTACTTACTTGTCCCTTGGGTGTCGTTTTGTTGGTATGATCCAATGATGGTGACATTTTGTATTCTGGGGCTTCATGGACTGGTTGCGTAGTGGAAGTCGACATTGTGTCCACCTTTCTTGTCTGGCTTCCTTAAAAGTCTCCTTTTCTTTGGGTGTGTCAAACTATTTTCTCAGTTCGATGTTCTTCTTTACCCATTGGTTCTGTCCGGGTTCCTGTCGGACTATGTCGTTTCCTGTCTTCGTTCCACCACAAGTGACTATATTGATGTTCCATCCATCCTCCCTTTCTTCGGTTGAAATCCATTGAACATTCTGATTGTTCTGGTTCCTCTTTTCCTAAATATTTACTAATAGTGTCAGACATTCCTCTGTCTCGAGATCCGATGCATGAAAATACATACAAGTCGTTGGCGACAGTGGGAATTCCCGTGCATAATGTCCTGGTTGTTGACAGTTGTGACATGTGACTGGTCCTCTGCCACGTCTGAAACCTCCTCTAGCTCTTCCTCCTCCTCGATAGCCTTCTCGATCCCCTCTCAGTGCGTTGTACTGTGGTGCCTGATTATACTGCGTGGTATTATACTGGGATTGCACTAGGTTGTACTGTGGTTGTGCATTATTGTATGGTTTTTGCGTAGTATTGTACTGCTATTGTGCAGTGTTGTATGGAGATAGGGCTTGATTGAACTATGGTGTTGCTTGCCCAGTCATCATTTAAGCCTATACCATGTATGAGTCTGATGTTCTTTCCCACATCAACTCCATAGTTCTGCAATTTTTGTTGTCATGGCCCACTGACTTACAAAAGATGCAATAAGAATTCTTTGGAACTGTTTGTTACTTTTTCATCATCATGCAGTGATAATGGTCATGACATGGTTTCTTGCATATTTCGCACCATAATCCTCCCTGTGATAGCGGGTTTGGCATGCCTGTTGCCACATACAACGTGAATGTTGGACATTCATTCTTGTGGTATCCTTCTGTCTTGCATGTGGTGAACCAAACGACTTCTCATTTGTCCTTGTTCTTATTCTGGTTCAAATGAAACATTAGGTTCTTCAAATCCTCTTTCAATTCTTCAATAGATGGGTTTGTCTGCTGGTACTGGTTCTCTTCCGGCTACAAGGCTGCCTGTAGAGCCTCGGCCTATGTATGAAAATTCTGTTGTCATAAGGGATATTTTAGGAATGGGAGTAGTGAGTTGACAAATAGGTGTTGGTGTTGCATCTCGGTCATAAGGTATTTTAACTTCCCCTTTAGTCGCTTAAATCTCTAGTCAATCTCCCATACAGGCTCTCCTAGTTTCTATCTTATCTTGATCATCTCGTTCTTATACTGATCCTCTGAGCTTGGCTTCTGGAACTCATTAATCAGTAGCTTCTTAATGTTTTCTAGTGTCCTTGTCGTCCCGAGGGCACTATTCATGTCTAGACTCATGTACCAGTCTAGTGTGTAGTCTCTTAGCGTGATCGTGCTGACGGGCGAAATTGACCGTCCGTCAACTGGGAGAGTGGAACTGGTCCGGGGTTGTCTAATAACCCAAGCCATTTGGAATGAACCACCCTGACGATTTTAGCGGCTCCGTTAGCCAATCTAAGGTCCTAAGAAACAAAAAAGAAAAACTACTCTAAACTAACTATTAAAACAAACAAAACTAATCTAACTAAAAAGAAATAAAACAAACTAATAAACTAAACTAACTATTCTATATACAATCTACTATCTTATACTATACTAACTCTAACTAATTAAATATCTAACTACTAACGGAAATATGACTTATTCACAAAGTGTACAATATCTACAATTTACAAATTTGAATAAAACCTGAAAAACTCATTTGTATTCTGCCCTAAGACAGAGAAAGATGTTTTTTGTTGATTTTGTAATTTTATGAACATAAATAAAACAAAAAAAATAACTAAAATAAACATCTAATCTACTAATTCTAACTACACATCTAACTAAACATATATCTAACCCAACTACTTAAATTATACTAAACAAATTAACAAAAATAAATCACAAACTAACCTGGAAAAACGCTCCAGATTTGTCCCGTGTATGATGATTGTCTTAGCTGATCAGAGGGAGGAAACCCACTCCAAATTATCGAAGCGCTCCTTGTAAATAGAAAGTTGCAGTGCTCTTTAATATAATTACAGGACAAACAAGACATAAAAATCTACAACAATCTTATGATTTATAAATCTTCACCGTTAGATAAATCTGTATGCAAAGACTTATACAAAATAATTCAATTGATGAAGAAGAGAAATCTGTCATTCATTAACTGAATAAAGTAATTGTTGTATTTTTAAAGTAATGAAAGAAATCAGATATGGATCACATTAATTCAATCACATCATTCTGCAATAGACTATGATAGCTAAAGTAGTCTATAATCAACTGCAAATTGACATGCATAAACTTGAAACAAAAGATTGATATATTGAAAAGCGAGAGTTGTAGCAAAACATCAACTTCTGTCTCAGTTTGTATTAGAAATCCATAGCCTGGTTCTCCCACAAGTGAGGATGCCCCTTATTAAAAAAATAATAAGTATTTAAAGACTTTCCACAGGGTAAAACATCCCCGTGGAAGTTATCAAAACTGTTTACATAAAATCTGGGAAGATATCCCAAGTCTGACTAAACTAGGAACCTAAAATAAAACTAAAACACACAAAT
>JZKD02S1781834.1:24734-40446 GCA_000966675.3 Picea glauca | reverse complement strand
GACTAGTTGACTAGTTAACTCAACTAGGTGGCAGTTCACTCCCGTAACTGCCTGAGAGACTAGAATAGGTGGTAGTTCACTCCCGTAACTACTGGTGTGTGTCCAGATCACTCTAGACCACCACTATGGAGACTTGGTTCACCTCAAGTCGAACTCATTGAGTTATATAGAGTATATCATGTGTAAATTATTCATTATTCACAACAGTTAATGAGAATTCTTTCCATTCTTTCTCTCCTTATTCTTCTTTTTCCAATTCTTTTTGAAAATGTGTGTATTATTGTTTAGCTAGATCTATTATGTGCAGTTTCAACACATTTACATATGTTTCCCCCCCAAGTCTAGGGATAACTAAGGAAATGATGTCTCGAATCCCTACAAGTTGAAGAGATGGAGTGTCGAGATCCATATGAGCAGAAAAATCCCCTCCTCTCACCACACATCACCATTCATCAACAACAACAATGTCCACAATGCTAGCAGGACCTAGAAAGGAAATCGTTTCTTGCTTCATGAGGTAACAATTCCGATCTCGTGGCAAGTGTCATTTAATAATTGAAGCATTTGAACATGTTGCAAAGAGTCATTTCTCAATTATGAAAACATTTTTTTGGAAATTGTACCTTTTTCCTCATTTCACCTTGGTGGTTGACATGGTTTCCTAGTAAGTGGTTCACCCTCGGGAAAAGGGTTGATACTAGGGTGTCTCCTTGAAGGGTCATCTTACCATTCCCTCACATACTTACCAATTTCCACACCTTTTCCCTTTCGTTTACTCATCTTTTTGGTTTTTGGGTTTATTGACCCAAGAAGGGATTGTACCTCATTTCATGGGAAGAAGGGGATAAAGGCCTAGAGGTGTTGTAGATGAAAAAAGTTAAAAGTCATAAATTATCCCTCTAGATTCTCACCCTAAGGTCCCGAGAGAAATGAAACGCTTCTCTATAAAAAATCAAGGAATTAAAAAAAAAAAATACTTAATTAATAAATATCCTGCTTGTTGGGGGAATTCATTTGAAGTTTCTTTTACTATCCTTGCACATGGCACTCAATGTGTTCCTAACTTCAAGTGGCATTGTGGTGCTTTTTACTTTCCAATGCACATAGCATTCAATGTTTTCTACCATAATAAATTAATGAAAATAAAAGGGATTGGAAAAAGGTTAAATTACAAACGAGAGATGCAACAAAGCCTCCACAAAGGCACCCATAGATGAGACAATGCAATCCCTTTATATGTCAAGAACCCCATACCCAAAATTCGTACCCCCATCTACCTCATATTCACTACATGAATTAGAGAGGGTCTTCTCAAGAAACACTCCTTGACTTGGGGATTGGCCTACCCAATAGGGAACCATGATAACCCTCCCATACTTAAATTTGGAAAATTTTATAAGGTCTTGGAAAATAAAAGGGCTTGGATTTATTATTCGATGGATTAGCATCTGATAGGTCTATCAAATTCCAATGGTGTGAATCCAAAAATAATTAAATAGTCACCCCAACATCATCTGATGGCCTATCATAAGATAGGTCTATCAGATTCTGATCATGTGATGTTAAGGTGAGAACCTGATGGAGGGAGCTCAAAAATTAAAATAATGGTAAAATAATCCCCAATAATAAAATAATATAAAATCCAATGGGAGAATGGAATTCAGGAAGGATGAGTGATTTCACAATCTTATGGTGATAATAATACAAACTTAGGGATTTAAAAAAAATGCAATATATGCTAATCCTTGAGGTAAAATTAATTTCATGAATCCTATGGTGATAATAATACAAACTTAGGGATTTAAAAAATTGCATTATGTGTTAATCCCTGAGGTAAAATTAATTTCCCAAAGTAATTCTTGGAAAAACATATGTTGATAAAGTCTCAATTTGGAAAGTTCCAGATATAGTAAGCCTGACAATACAGTCCCGATGTGGAAAGTTCTAGATATAGTAAATTCCCAAATAAAAATAAATAATAATAAAATATACATGGGAAGTGAGAAATTTTAAACCATGTGTGGATTTGGAAAACCATGGGTAAAATAGAAATACAAATAAAATAGGAAAAATAAAAAAAAATGACATAAAAAAAACTATACAAACTCATATATACAAAATAAATTATGGATGTGGGTAGAGAAAAAATAGGCTTGGTTCCACATAGGTCAAGGTTCTATTATCGGTCAAGGTTTCACACCTAGACACCAAAATCTAAAACAAAACATATCATGCAAACTCCAAATATCCAGATTTCTAGATGCCTAATATTCACATAATGTTACGAGGAAAACCTCTCTATGGCAAGGGGTAAACCACAACAGATGGAATGACATGTATAAATCAACTCTAATCCCAAGTATTCTATATAAATGAAATGCTAACAAGACATGGGCAAGAGCCTACCTCATCCGGGAGTTCGATGAAGACCACTATTGAGCACACAATTCAAATATTTATAACTGCAACTTGTCCTCAACAACCAATATACACAAGTATATGGTGATAATATATAATATTAGCATATATATTAGAATAATCCATTAACATACATGACAAATATGCCCATGGAATAATAATTCAAATATTTGTAAGATATCAATTAGACGAGAAAAGAATATTTCTATTAAAATAATCAACAAAAGTACATAGGCGGAAAACTTTTGTAATGACACATATCAGAACTAAGAAACTAAGTCCCTTCAGTTGGGCCTCCACCACTTCAATCCTCCACCAAAGGTAAGCTGATATAAAGGAGTCAATGAGGTTCTCCATCACAAAGAAGGAAGAGCTTAGGGACTAAACAAGGAGTTCAGACTTTCAAGGACAAAGGGATGCAGACTCATTCTGAAGTGCAATTTCTCCAAAGTGTCTTTGCTCTCAAAATTGAATTGGTGAATCCTCTTCAAGGCTTGGATATGGCTCAATTTATAGGCTTAAAATGGAACTGAAGGGTCGAGTCAGAGCATTTCCAGTATATGGAAGGTCAAGGATCATGGATCTCATGACATGGCATGGAAACCTGACATTATTTTTAATTTTGAGCACCAAACCCGATGAACACGGTCTGTAGTGGAGAAACCTGCGTATACATATGTTGTATAATTGGTAGGGTGCATATATGTGGAAAAATATGCCTCTTTGCCTCTAGAAGGTACAAAAGGGGACTTCAAGTCTGCAAGTTGCATGGGGTGAGGAAAAATTTGTTGTAACACATAAAATGCATGCCTTTGAAACAAATCTGGATGTCCAAATTCCACATCAAATAGGACAGGTTAGCATGACATGGACGGAGTCATGTGGGGCTCATACTCAGATGGAAGAGGCTATGAAACATAGCTAAATCTAAGGTATGGAGGAAATGCGACTTAAAATAAACTCTAGATTCTAGATTTTTGGATCCGACTATCCGAATATTTGAAAATATACCCACAACTAGTTTGGATGTGAACGGATGAAATCCAACCTTCCACCAAGCGAAGAAAATGATATTAGTAATTGATATAGCAAGGAAAATCTGCCTAAAATATTTGAGATGCAGAAGATTAATTAATTTGTGGAAGAGAAGAGGTTTGAATTTTCATATTCTAGATGATTGATGGATTGTTAACTGTCAATTTAGGTTGATTGATGAACCATGGCCATCAATTTGAGAAAGGGACCATATTCAAAGGAAGAGGGTGAGCATTAAGGTCCCATCGGAAAAGGTTGGGAAAATCATGGTAAGACAAATGGAAAGAAAGCATTGGGTAATGAGATGACACTTCACATGACACATCAATGCCACGAAGGGTGACCCAAAGGATGAAAGGGATCTTGATGTCATCCTGACATGCATAATATATCAATCCGATAAAGGAGATCCAAATAGGATTTCATGCCTTGGGTTCCAAAAAGTTCAAAATAACAGGATACACCAAATTTTCAATAGGAGGAGCTCAATAGAAATCATCAGATGGGATTTGCAGGATAAGTATCTGATAGGTTTCATAGAGTGGGAAGTACGAAAGGGAAATCCTGATGGTCTTGTGACTATTGAATTCCATGTCTAACGTGACACATTAGCATAACACGTTAGGTGAACACATCAAACTGGGGTCGATACCGTGTGAATCTGGTCCAGACAAGAGGTGAATAGCCACAGGGTAAAGGGAGATTGATGACATACTGACATGTTGACATGGAAATCATGAAAGGCCAACTCGATATTGGAAGAAACTGATAGAAGTTAAACTCAACTGTCGAGGAAGGATGATTGACTTTGGAATGTGATGGTTAGTAAATAATGTGGAACATGTCGACTTGAGGAATAATTCCCAATAGCTCTAAGACTCGATGAAAATAATTTGATCGGCTTGTGGAAAATATAACATGGAATACACACTTTGATGGATCATGTCCACAAAGATAAATGTGATTGGCCCATCAGTTTTTGGGTTTTGGGAACTAGGAGGAACAAAAGGTGGTCTAACTTTCTAATGAGGAGAGTCCAAACATGTGGATCTGATAGCCTTGCAGTCTTCATATCTCTAGGAGGACTATGAGAAAATGGTAAAACAACCCCTGATGGGGAAGAGCTCAATGAGGTAAGATCTTGATGGTCAATGTTCCCAATAAGGATTAAGGTTCTAGATGAGGGCCAAGGTTCCAACCATGGATCATGGTTCCAACAAAATAATAAAATACAATAAAATTCAATCCTTGGAATAGAAATGAAATAAATAGAAAATAATGCATGGTGATAAACAAAAAATCCAACTGGGGTTTGGGAAAGACAAGGTTTAATTACAAATTTTGGATTCAATGAGAATCAATATCTAATTAGAGAGAAGTATGGCCAAGAAGAACAATATTAAGGGATCCCCAAAGGAATTACAAGGTTGAAGTGGTCAAGTAAAGAAATATGTGTTTTCCCACAACACACATGAGATTTCCATCTCTTTTCATTAATTAGAAGCCCTACTCTTGAGTTCCATCTGTGTTTTAGGACCAAATGCACATGATCTTATGTTTCGTCATGATTCTTTGAGGACTTGGAATAGCATAAGCATTTGATAAAGAACATGACTTTGTAAACCTATTACTACAACCACAGAAAGAATAATATTTGTTATGCAAGGAATAAAATATTGGTTAATACGTTATAAATATTACATTATTTCCCCTTGCTAATAACAAGTCTATGAAAAAGAACCAGTTTTTTCTGAAAATGAAGAAATGAAAAGGAGGGATTCCTTAGAAGAAATCATCCAAGATCTTGGCTTATTATGAGCAATCGACTGCTATAAACAAATGTCATGAGAGATGCATATATTTAATCTCAAATTCCTAAAAAAAATCAAATATCTTGTGGTTCTAGTTATGGATATTAAACAGATGGATCTTATTAACATGTGAGAGCTTGAGCATGAATAAGAGTGTAACAAGTACAAGACTCAAATTAAAAATATGCTCTTTATTCAATTCAACCATTCACTTTTGCATGATGTAGTGAGATGATAATATAAGATGATGCACAAGGAAACAATAGATCCTTACAAGAAATTATCTTCAAGTCATGAAACATAGCATCAAATTATTTAATCAGATATGATCAACAAATACATTTAAAACCATTAAATCCACTTAATGAAAAAGTCTCAAGATACAACCTATCAATCTCATCAATAAGCATCATAAATCAAAGGTATAATTAGGAACATTTGAAAGTACAAGATCAAAGAGAAAATGGGTTATGACAAGCCTCCTCAAAGGTAAATGATCAATATATATCTAAAACCACTAACCCCCTCAAGATGGATAAATAATATTTAGTAGGCTCATCGTAGTAGTGGATTAGGAATTAGAGTTCATATTTAGTAGGGTGGGCCTTTCCTTTTTCTTATAAAAGCAGGATGAAAGGAGGGGTGGTTGTGGCCACAATAGGTTCTTAGGGTTCATCTCTGGATGTACTCTTGAACACTTTTATTTAGTGTGACCATCGATAATGCAGTGGTTAATTGGATCCTTGCACTAATGTGTAATGGTTGTCATCTTATTTTCTTTCCCTTTCCACTTCTGCTTTCCCTCCTTGGAAGCGTCTTGGTGCTCTTTCTGTCTAGAACTACTTGGTTGTCCTTTCTTCTGGTCTATGTTTTCTAGATATTTTTCTTGCACATAGGCCTCTCAACTTCCTTAGGCTTGAGAAATGACTATGTAGACCCCCCAAATTCTTGAGGAGTACACATGATTTCTTGGGTGAGATACCCAACATGATAGCCATATTTCTGAATTTGGTGGTGTACTCTTGCACACTCTACCCATGCCTTTTCCTGAAGTAATGAAAATGGATCCATTGGTCCTATACATACCCAATAGGGTAGAACTGAGACTTAATGAGATTTTTGAAATACTCCCACTTAGTTACTCGCAGATCACCCTCCATCCTAAGTGTCTCCATGTGGATTTTCCACTAGGTTAATGCATGTCCCTCTACTTTTAGTGGGGAAAATGAAATATTCTACTCCTCATATATATTGTGAACACTGAAATAGACCTCTAATTGTTGTAACCAATGATTCAAATTTAATTCATTGATCTCACCTTGGTATGGCTTGATATGAAATTTCACTTCCATTTTAAATAAAGGTTGTGAAGGGGCGATGGCACTGGAACTTGGCTTTTCTTTCTTGGGCTCTTTCCTCGACTCATTTTTTGGGTCTTCATTATCTCCTAATTTCCCCTCTAATATGATCTCTAATTCAGAGCTTCTAAGCTCCCCTAAAGGTATGATATTTCTTACTAGATTCTCCATTAGGAGGGACATATTGCGAGAGATGTCAACGACTTTCTCTTTTATCTTCACAAATCTTTCTTCTACTAGATCTCCAGGGTTGTTGTGAATAGACTCATCCACCATTGCTAGGGTTCTACAACTTTTTTTATGAAGCCAATTCCTAAATCCTACAACTTTCCATAGATATCCCAAATAAAACTACTCTGATACCAATATGATCTATAAATTATCATGGATATTCCATTGGAACAATTTGTCACAATATATCTTAAACTATTATGACATCTTAGATTTTTGCAGTATGTTTTCTTAGATCCAAGCTTAGTTAATTACTAGCTTTGCTTGAATTTATGAAATAACGTAATTACAAAAATGAAAGAAATGAGCAAAACTATACATACCATTCACACAATTGAACATAAGATGTTTCCTTGGAAACCCAATACGAGAAAAAAACCCAGCTAGAAGGTCAAGCCTATTCTTTTCTCTCTTTTCTTCAGTTATGGAAAGCAAGTACAAGGAAAGAGGCACTCACTATGGAATTGTCCTTGACACTGTGGCCTAAATGATTGTTATATATTCTCCTACCTCCTATGATCGTATCTCAAAATACCACTCCTTGGATGCTCCACTCAACTATGGAACAAGTACAATACAAAATAATGGAACCCTCTCTCCTCCTAACGACCCAATATTTAACATATCCCAATAGTTGTCTAGGTTTAGGGTTTTTACTTCCTCAACCTCAATTGGTTATAAGGTTTATACCTTCCAGAATCTTCTTGAAAGTACTCATGTGGCTATCCCCACATGTTTATAGAAATGGGGTTTGATGTGGCATCCACTCCTACCATGGTGGTCAATAAGGTAGGTCAACTTGTGGGAGGCATAACTTTCACATACGAGCTCTGATTGAGGCAATTCTTGCACTGTTGGAAAGGTCTTGGTGTGTAGAATATGATGTTAGTTTTTCATAGTTGTTGTAGATCATGAAAATTATTAACTTTTGCTTTAGTGATATCGTTCAACAATTATATTCAGCGGAAACAACAAGATCACATAAATCTAACTATGCACAAGAGACACAAGATGTACCCTAGGAAAACCTCGAACTTTGGAGAAAAACCCAACAAAATTTTCTCTAGAAAAATTTCATCAGTTCAATAAGAAGAATTTCATCAGTTCAATAAAATTAAATGACCAAAAACCAAACACTTATCTCCTTGAATGATAGCCTTAATGGTTGTTGGGTGCCCATTTTAACCATTAAAAACTACCTCTTGAACCCATCTTTTTGCCAATTAACCGTTTTGCTAGCTTATTCTACATCATATTTTTCCTATGTTCTTAAGGTTTTATTTTATTTCATTTTATTTCCTATTTAATATTTAAATAATGTTAAAACTAGAAATTTTTGGGTTGAATTTTTACCAGAAAAGTTGTTTTTTTGTCATTTCTCCAAGCTTGGTATATTTGCAAACGGAGCTAAGAAAAACAGACACTGGAGGTTGTTCGTGGTCTTCATCTTATGGTACGTGTGCTTTGGTGCAGCCAGAAAAGATCCTGAGACCCCTGGTCAATGCATGTCAAAGGGACCTTGTTTTCAGTAGAAAATCAGCAAAAGAGAGGGAAAATCGATTTTCCATGATTTCCTTGAGCGATCACGCACCCATATCTCGTGGTATCAGCTGTAGGATGTAGTTATGATCTATAGGCACCATTTTAGAACCTCTTGTTGGAGTTTTTTTATATTTATATGCTTCAGATATGAAGAAATGGACACACAGGATTACATGTAAAACTTTGTTTTGGAAATAATTCAAGTGTTGTTGATTTTGGCGAGTCAGAGGTGTTTCTCTTGTGAATTTCTTGAGTGTGGATGGCCCCCATATCTTAGTTTATGTTGCAGATGTAAATACATGTTCAAAGATCGAATTTTCTCACAAATTTGCATGGTATATATTGTGTTTTTCCCCTTTTTCGAATTTTCCTTTTTATGGTCAAAATCAATTAAAAACTCATTGTTATCTCTTGTTCATTTACCATATGGTTGATAAATCACATTTCCCAGCAGAGTATTGCCAGTAATTATTTGTTATGGTTAACATTTCAATTTCACTTGCATCCTGTTCATTTACCATTGAGGGCAGAAATGATTTCTCACACCAGAGAAAATAGAAATTAGTTTATTTTTTTAAATAGTTTGAGGATTGAAGAAGCTACATAAATCTTTGAGTATTGTAATAAAGATACCATTCCCCTTATGACCAGAGCCTCCACCAATGGGTTTCTTGTAGTTTTGAAAATTGAAATTGGTATATTATTTTGAATGTTCTTTTTTGCTTTTAAATTAATTTCACTTAACACTTGAATGATTGCAGTGGTTCCAGATTAATGTTGTAAAGAATTTCATAACCATTTATGAGATAGTTTTCCCTTTATAACAAAAATTTCCACCATCAAGCTGCTAGCAATCAAGATAGTGTAAAGGAATGGTTTTATTAATTGTTGTTCTATGTAGGTGTGATGGGATAGAAATATACTTCACTCTATAGTTCATATGAGAGTACTGCTGCAAAAGATTCTTGTATAAACAGGGAATCCACTTCATTTTGTAGCCTGCTCTTCTACCAAAGAAGAACTATAGATATTTGAAGTTGTTTAATAACCTTAGATTTTAATTTTAGGACTTCTAAATTGATTCCCTCACATACAGTGACAGTGCCTCTAACAGTACCAACCCAGATTGATAGATTAAATGTCATAAATCTCTTTAATAAAATTAGACTGACATTGTTGGCACCGTTGCTGGGGAGGTGCTACAGGTATTAGTTTTGAAGTTGTTAGCTTTTATTTATTTATAGGATTATTAAAACAACAAAAGACAGTTTCAAAACTCCCATCCACTAAAAAAACCAACTACTAAATCCATTTGCAAGACAAGAGGTCTCAAACTACAAAGGAAGATGCTAAAGAATTTGTTCAGTAAAGGAAGGTATGCCACCACAAGGATCTTCTCAAATCCTTGTCCACAATTTATAGTTGTGACTAAGGATGAATCTTCATTTCAAAATATAGAAGAGGAGCAATGCATCTATGAAGATGATTCACAAGAGGAGAACCTAGAAGCTTTTTCTAGTTATCCTTGTAAAGAGGACAAGATGTCATTGACCACATTCGATGAAGATCAAACATTAGAGACAGAGATTGAAGAATGTCTTTCATGTTTATCAAAATATCCCTTGTGCATTCATGAATGTAATGAATAACTTTCACAAGAACTTTATGGTATGACAACAAAGGAGAGCCAAGGAGACAAAGATCACATCGAAACTTGGTTCCAAATAGTCACTAGGCCACAATACCATTCCATTTCTCAACATCTCTTTGGTTCCAAATAGTCACTAGGCCACAATACCATTCCATTTCTCAACATCTCTTGGCATCAAATTTGTATGATCACTTGAGCTCTCATGTCTAAGCATTCATTAAAGTATACTCTTGAAAATTGGATATGAGTTTACTTATGATCTTGTTACACAAACGGATGTATTGGAAATTCTTTTATATTTAAGGGAATGCTTTATTTTTCCAAATAGAATAGGATAGTATAGATGAATAAATGAATAAAAAAAAATTGCATAATAAATTTAGTTCAATCTTGCATCTTATACTTAAGGGAATGCTTTATTTTTCCAAATAGAATAGGATAGTATAGATGAATAAATGAATAAAAAAAAATTGCACAAAAAATTCAGTTCAATCTTGCATGAATAAAACATTCAAATCATTGTTGAATATTTATTTTGAGAGGATTTTATGACAAAACTGGATAGTCCTATTTTGGAGGACCATAAGAGCTCATATTTAAAATATAACCATAATTTGAGGGATTCAATGAACATATTTTTACAATATTTTTCTAGGGGAGATGGAAATTAGAACCTAGTTTCCATTACAATTTGAATCACCTCAATCCGACATCGTACGGAAATGGTATGCTCAAATTATTCACTGCTTGTCATAAAATATGCATTGTGACAATTTTACATCTTGACTGTCCATTAAACATATTTCACATATAAAATCATCTTCTTTTCAAATCTTTTTTATAAGGGAGGTGTAAATTCAAGTCAAAATTTGAATCATCCCATTTGGAGGTCATATGAAAAATTTATGCCACATTTACTAACTGCATGTCTTAAAACCAGCATGGTGAAACTCTGCCTCCTAGCTCTATTCATCAGTGGATTTGAGGCATCAAATCAAGCTATATTAAAAATTTGTTTGTATTTGAGGTATCTACATGAGTCTACATTAATCTATAAATGGAATCACATCAATCCGTCCTTTAATGAAAAAATTATGCTGAAATTAGTGATTGTTGGTCTAAAACAATTCACAAACAACTCCATCAAGCAGGTTGTTCCTCAGTATGTTTGACACATCCTTTAAACTCACTTTGAAAACCTTTTTCTAATAGAATTATCCATATGAATCCACTTTAATCTATCTTTGGAATCACTTCAATTGGATATAAAATGAATATTTTGTGAACAAGATACCGTCGGGAGGTCAAGGTGGCCACCACTTCTCAGCAGGTAAACAAATGCATTTTTTTTCTTTGGATTTATTAAGTATTGGATGAAGAGAGACTGTACACCTCTCTTCCTTCATCATCTCACATTTTTTTGCATACAAGTGTTAAGATTTTGCAGGTCAAGCAAGGATCTAGAAGGTGAAATCAATGAATGAGTGAATTTCAAAGTTAAAGTTTTGGAAATTCATACAAGAGAATATGAAATATAAACATTAAAGTCAAGCAAGGTGGAACATCATATGATGTTGAGTTCATCAAATAAGCTCAAAATCCTTGGTGCTTGTTACAAAAATCTCCTAGTGGATGATCGACAGATACTTGAAGATGAATTGAGATCAAGGCAAATGACATGGAGTCAATCGTTAGAAGAAGAAGTCAAGTCTCATACCATGAAAAATCACATCTATTTCTAAAGAATCCCTCTCAGAAGCCCATTATGTGATGGTTCATTTTCCTCCCTTTAAGCCTAACAATCCATCCATGTTGAAGTCCAAATTTCCATGTAGTTAACCTTAAACTTTTTATCTTCTTACCACTACTAGATCATGACTTCAACCCATTTTCCCTTTGAAAGTTTCATACTTTCATGCCTCGCCTCCATCCATCCCTGACCCATGAATAAAGTCATTTAGATCACTTGCCATGTTGAGTTACCTCATCTTCCTCTTTCTTTTTGCCAAATAAAACCTGCTTGATAGTGAAGATATTCCATCTATGGTCCTATAAATCATTACTCTGTACTCACATTAGATGACGAGGGATTCATTAAGGCCCCCCTTCTAACAAGTCTTGACCCATCGACCTCAGCACATCATCTGGGATCGAGACTAGAGACCTATTTAGTACCTTGAGGCTTGCATGCCTTAATGGCAAGTTCTCTCACCAACAAACAATGGGAATACCTCAATGTCCCCTATTTGTTAGATCTTCTGGGTGACTCAACGTGCAAATCATTTATTCGTACCTAGTAATATGTACTTGGGCATCTTGATTCTCATTAACATCAATGGTGAGTAGTCTCATGTCAGTTAACAATATTCATTAATCGCTGGTAATCCAACAATTTCTTTCTATGTTCGACCTTAGCAAAATTTATTCACAAAGATAAGAATTATGCCAGATGCAGATATGAATAAAGACTATATGGTTTCATGACACTAACAAGCATCTTGCAGCATTGTTCCAACAAATAAAAATTTAGCTCCAGAGATCAGCACCAACATTTTCTAACATCAACATCAACATCTTTTACATCAACACCGATATAGAATTTTTCCTACATCAACACCAACACAAGTATCAATTTTACAGCACCAAGGGTCTCAACAAGAGTTTTATCAACAGATTAAAAGTGATCAACAACAATTTCAAAGGTCACCAACACTTGAGGTTTTAATCATTATCAACAAATTTTAATCCAAGCACTGCAACATGTAACTTCATCAATATCATCCACATCAGTCCTTCAAGCACCTAAAGTTTTCAACATACACCATCAACACTTCTAAAGTCATCAACATCAAGCATTTGAAGTCTTTATACATGAGGTTTGGTATTATTTGTTTATTATTTAGAGAATAAAATAAATTACCTTTCTAAATCCTTTGAACTTATTCCTTTTTCCTATACTCATTATCCTATCCATACTACATTACTTAATCTATTCATACACTTACCCATTCCCATTATCCACATACGTTGACAGTCAAGCAGTGGAAAAAGTATCATATAAACAACCAAGTGGGAAGTTATTAAAGATTATATCGAAGAAGAAAAAGAAAAGCACAAGGATAAAGAAATTGAAAAGGGATGTTATGGAGCTAACAATGCTCAATAGGCACATTAAAGAAGAAAATGAAATCTTGAAAAAAAAATCTAGATCAGTTTGTGAGGAAAATGAGAAATTAAAGGAAGAGCTAAAAAGCCTTAAAGAGGAGAAAAGCACATCAAAAGAAAGCAAAGAATTTGTGAGGAAAATGAGAAATTAAAGAAAGAGCTAAAGAGCCTTAAAGAGGAGAAAAGCACATCAAAAGAAAGCAAAGAATAAGGGCAACCATCAAGAAGATATTATCTAAGAAATAAAGGAAAGAAACAAATACAAGTTCAAGAAGAGGAGGAGAAAAGCACATCAAAAGAAAGCAAAGAATAGGGGCAACCATCAAGAAGATATTATCTAAGAAATAAAGGAAAGAAACAAATACAAGTTTAAGAAGTGCCAGAACAAAGAAAGAAAGGGGGTTGCTCCATCCAATGTCCACCTCTTGTTAGAAACTATTGAGCAAGTCTAAGAGCATAAGCAACACAATTTTGAAATTTTGCATAAGGGGCATGCAAAATCTTGAGTTTGGGGGAGAATGTTGGGTGCCCATTTTGACCATTAAAAACTACCTCTTGAACCCATCTTTTTTCCAACTAATCGTTATCCTAGCTTATTCTACATCATATTTTTTCTATATTCTAGCTCAACATGGGTTCTTAAGGTTTTATTTAATTTCATTTTATTTCCTATTTAATATTTAAATAATGCTAAAACTAGAAATATCTCAGTTGACTTTTTACAGAAGAGTTGATTTCTTGTAATTTCTCCAAGCTTGCTATATTTGTAGATGGAGCTAAGGAAAACTGACACTTGGAGGTTGTTCGTGGTATTCATCTTATGGTACGTCTTCTTTAGTGCAGCCAGAAAATATCCCGAGACCCCGGTCAACACGGGTTAAAGGGGCCTTGTTTTCAGCAAAAGAGAGGGAAAATCGATTTTCCCTCTCTTTCCTTGAGAGATCGCGCACCTAGGATGTATTTATGATATGTAGGCACCATTTTATAACCTCTTGTTGGAGTTTTGTATATTTATATGTTTTAGATATGAAGAAATGGACACACAAGATTATACATGTAAAACTTTGTTTTGAAAACAATTCAATTGTTGTTGATTTTGGTGAGTTAGAGGCATTTCTCTTATGCATTTGCTAAGTATGGAGGGCCCCATATATCAGTTTATGTTGTAGATGTAAATACATGGTCAAAGATTGCATTTACTCACAAATTTGCATCGTAAATATTGTGTTTTTCCCTTTTTCAAATTTTCCTTTTTATGGTCAAAATCAATTAAAAAAACATTGTTATCTCTTGTTCATTTACCATCTGGTTGATAAATCACATTTCCTAATAGAGTATTTCTATCAAGTATTTGTTATGGTTGGCATTTCAATTTCACTTGATTTACCATTGAGGGCAGAAATGATTTCTCACACTAGAGAAAATAGAAATTAGTTTATTTTTTAAAATTGTTTGAGGATTGAAGAAGCTACATAAATCTTTGAGTATTGTCATAAAGAAACCATTCCCCTTATGACCAGAGCCTGTACCAATGGGATTCTTGTAGTTTTGAAAATTGCAATTGGTAGATTGTTTTGAATGTTCTTTTCTTCTTTTAAATTACTTTCACTTAACACTTGAATGATTGAAGTGGTTCCAGAGTAATGTTGTAAAGGATTTCATGACCATTTATGAGATAGTTTTCCCTTTATAACGGAAGTTTCCACCATCAAGCTGATAGCAATTAAGATAGTGTAAATGAATGGTTTTATTAGTTGTTGTTATATGTAGGTGTGATAGGATAGAAATATACTTCACTCTTTAGTTCAGATCAAAGTAATGATGCAAAAGATTCTTGTATAAACAGGGAATCCACTTCACTTTGTAGCTTGCCCTTCTACCAAAGAAGAACTATAGAGCTTTGAAGTTTTAGGACCTTCGATTTTAATTTTAGGACTTCTAAATTGATTCCCTCACATGCAGTGATAGTGCCTCTAAGCTTACCAACCTGGATTGATAGATTAAATGCAATAAATCTCTTTAATAAAATTAGACTTGCAATGGTTGTTGTTGCTCAAGGGATGACTATTGTAGATATGTTGTCGAAAACACAGTCTAACTGTTGTCCAAAAATCTATCCAAACACAGCCTAGAAGACTGCCCTCTAATTGTTGAAGACTCGATCTCTATCTCTTCTCATACCTGCTACTAGTATGCCCACAAAAGGGCTCGAGTCTAACCTAATATTGTCTCAGACCTGTACCAGTATGTCCCTCAAAACAGGGCTCGGACCTGCCCAATACTCTCTCAGACTGTGGCTCGAACCTATGATAATACAGTACACAAAGCTATACTCGGAGCTGCGGTTAAGGTGTCCTCAAACAATTCGGACCTGCAGTTGATACTTGCCTCATACTTGTTGTCATGTTGTACATGAAGCGCATGCTTGTCATTGATGGCAAGAAAAGAAACAAACCAAACCTTGAGAGCGCAGAAGACGAGAAAAGTTCAGAAGAGATAGC
>JZKD02S1781823.1:92569-103557 GCA_000966675.3 Picea glauca | reverse complement strand
CTCCTTTTACAATATATTCAATGTAGAAGATGAGATAAGATGATCCTAATACTAGGTCTCCTTGGTAAATATATGGGAGACAAAGGTACAATTATGATGAAAAGGTAAAATGAAAGGTTCTAGCTGACCTCCTAATATAACACTATAAATGTTATGATTTAATATATAAGGCTTAATAAGGGGTTTTATACCAATATGGGGCTTTGTATAGGGATTAACATGCATACCTAGTTTTTTTCTCACACTGTCACATAGTGATTTTATATGTCACACCAACCATGGTGATACAATGCAATATAATTGCATTGATGAGTTTAGTTTAACAAGAAAAAAATCCTTTTTCTCTTTGGTGCTCCAATAATGTATGAATGCACTATTGATTCTAGGCCACTTAACCTTACGTGCATTAGTGCACAAATAAATAGTGGTGCACTACCCACCCTCGATAACAATGTGAATCAATGACAATGTTTTCTCTCATCTGTAGTGATTTTTATTGTGTACAACACCAAATTTTAATTACATTTTTAGTGAGTGACGCCATCATTATTTCATCATTATTTTCTAATAATTTTTTTAATTTTAACTACCTAAACATGTACCATTGGAAAAGTATTTGATTTTGTGGCCTTGGTAGGCACACAAGAGGGCTTCATTGGTACACATCTGTCTTTTAGTTGAAAATTCACTATGTGGAGTAGAATTGCATTGTGCTTATTGGTATGTTTTTTTATATGCCATTCAATGATTCTCAGACTTCTTTCAACTCGAATTCATTGTGTGCTGGAATTATCACCTAAACAAATTATAGACAACAACTAAATGTACCAGAGCTAGATTATTTTATATTTTGGAACCTATGGGTTAGGGTCCCACCAAACTCATGCTGCACCACTCTAATTTTTCCATGGAATATCAAATTTCAATCATCCTACAAATCTTGAAATATTGCATCACCCCATGTATGAATTGCTCAATGTGCATGGAAATATTCTTTATTATTTTCATCAATTTGCGTTTGTACCATGGCTAACATAAATCACACTAGAAACTCAACTATTATCTCACCTTTACAAAGTTGTTCAAATTGAGCATACTAGCATTACAAAACACAAAATGAGGGCTTCATGTATAATAAGAANATGAATTGCTCAATGTGCATGGAAATATTCTTTATTATTTTCATCAATTTGTGTTTGTACCATGACTAACATAAATCACACTAGAAACTCAACTATTATCTCACCTTTACAAAGTTGTTCAAATTGATCATACTAGCATTACAAAACACAAAATGAGGGCTTCATGTATAATAAGAACTCACGAGGAATTCCCCCTTCACTTTCACTTGATGATATAAGAGAGGTTGTAAAGAAGGATAATAAGAAACACTTTTCTTTACTAAAAGAAAAGGGCACGATCATGATTACAACAAACCAAATACATGACATAGAGTTGATAGATTCACAAGGGTTTTTGAAACTTATTTTATCTATAAAATAAGTTCTAGTGTGTGCACATAGAACTTATTTGAAGAACTTGTAGTTAATTAAGAAGCCCGACCTTAGCTGCATGAAAATGATTCATGTTCAGTTTGAAAGAGGTTTATCAACAGACAATGGTGTAATTAATAGGATGCACAATGAATTTGAAGTGTTGATATATTTATATATATAAAAGGATTTACAAGATGGAATGCATCTTTTCATTTATGAAAACAAAGTGATTTTGACATAGGGGTTTAATGGTGTTGTACTACCTAAATATTTTACACTGATAGAGATAGTCAAGCATAAAAGAAATAAAATGTATTGAAGGATATAATCCATTTAAATTATTAAGGGAAATTAATTCTAGATGAAGGAAACCAACTACTAAATGTAGTTGGATATCAATAGAAGATTGTAGGCCATTATTAGGCATGGAATTGTGGTTGAATTATATTAATTTTTTTCTAAAAAAATTTCTCATAGCTAATGTTTTCGATCATGTTTTTGTCTAGGATGAATGATACATGAAGCCCTCAATTTTCCTTTCACAATGCTAGGAGGATAATTATGAACAACTGTGTAAAGGTGAGCTACTAGTTGTGTTTCTAGTGTGATTTATGCAAGTCAAGGTGGAAACACCAATTGATTGACATAATAAATAATAGTTTTCATGTACATTGAGCAATTTATATGTAGGGTGATGCAATATCTCATGATTTATAGGTTGATTGAAATTTGATATGCCATGGAAAAAATAAAATTGTTGTAGTGGAATCATGTTCATCCCATAACCCATAGGTGATAGAATAAAAAAACTCACTCTAGTACATTTAGTTTCCATGTATACTTTGTTTAAGTGATATTTATATTTTTACCTATAAAATGTTTCATGATTATATGCAACTTCAATTGCAACATAGCAAACCAATTCCAATGCACAAGGAATTGAGCTAAATAAGTTTATGAATCATTGAATCATATATACAAAAACAATATCACTAAACATAATCAACTTCAACTCCAATATAGTGTGAATTTTCTACTGAAAGACAAATACGAGCCACTAAATTCCATTTGTAGAAAACTTTCCATTATTATTTATCATAATGGATGAATTCTTGAATGATTTCAACGATTTCAATGATTTGGATGAATTCTTGAATTCTAGTTCTGATTTAATGTTATAATGAATGCTTTCAATGATGGGATAATGCGATTGTTTCATAGTATTATGAAATTATTCAATTGATATTGATAAAAAGTTGGTGAAATTTTAAAATGACAAGCATCATGATTTTTCATCCAAAAATATCAATAGTATTAATTTTTCATTGCGAGGCTCTTTGGGTCGGTATATAAAATATTACTTAAGAATGCTCAATATTTTTTATTTTAATTTTATTTTTTAATGATTTCATGTTAATTATAATACCTAATATCCAAATTAACAAGTATTTGAATTTTAATTAAGTCAAGTTCCATACTAATCACAATATTTCCTAATGATCAATCAAAGTCATACATTGTGAAATACAATTTTTTTTATGTACCAAATACTTAAAATATCACAGTAAACCAGAAGTACACACCATGTACACCAATGTGAACGTGGAGTACAACTCCAATAAAGATATGAGAGACAAGTTACACAACAACTCCTTAAAGAATATGAGAACCTCCACCAAATACCCAAATACATTCATACATCTAAATCACATCTCCTCAATAATGACTACATGATATCTATATATACATATTCACACATTGCACATGTGGCCCCTTTATTATTAGGCCAACCCTATTACATATACATTTAACCCCATATATTCCCTCCTTGGGATCATATAATATAAATTTAACCTTATATATATGCCCCACTTGGGGTCATACCATAGTACCCTCCTTCAAAATATTTGTCCTTAAATATTTAAAGGATTTACATGTGATGAAACAAAGTAATATGATTTTCTTATTTTCCCACATTATTCTTTCCATTGATGATGATCCACCCATATAAACTCAATTATTCTTGGTCTTAATACTTGATAGCTAGTTGTTGCATAATTTTATTTCCCTTGATTCCATGTATTGTTGTTGAAGCTTCTACAATTTGTAGTAGTTGTTGGTATCTAATATATCCTATTGAATAATGGTTTTGTGATTCCATGTTCCATGAATATTGATGAGTAATACATCTTCCTCATTGATAATTTTTATATCAATCTTTTNATGAATTGCTCAATGTGCATGGAAATATTCTTTATTATTTTCATCAATTTGTGTTTGTACCATGACTAACATAAATCACACTAGAAACTCAACTATTATCTCACCTTTACAAAGTTGTTCAAATTGATCATACTAGCATTACAAAACACAAAATGAGGGCTTCATGTATAATAAGAACTCACGAGGAATTCCCCCTTCACTTTCACTTGATGATATAAGAGAGGTTGTAAAGAAGGATAATAAGAAACACTTTTCTTTACTAAAAGAAAAGGGCACGATCATGATTACAACAAACCAAATACATGACATAGAGTTGATAGATTCACAAGGGTTTTTGAAACTTATTTTATCTATAAAATAAGTTCTAGTGTGTGCACATAGAACTTATTTGAAGAACTTGTAGTTAATTAAGAAGCCCGACCTTAGCTGCATGAAAATGATTCATGTTCAGTTTGAAAGAGGTTTATCAACAGACAATGGTGTAATTAATAGGATGCACAATGAATTTGAAGTGTTGATATATTTATATATATAAAAGGATTTACAAGATGGAATGCATCTTTTCATTTATGAAAACAAAGTGATTTTGACATAGGGGTTTAATGGTGTTGTACTACCTAAATATTTTACAATGATAGAGATAGTCAAGCACAAAAGAAATAAAATGTATTGAAGGATATGATCCATTTAAATTATTAAGGGAAATTAATTCTAGATGAAGGAAACCAACTACTAAATGTAGTTGGATATTAATAGAAGATTGTAGGCCATTATTAGGCATGGAATTGTGGTTGAATTATATTAATTTTTTTCTAAAAAAAATTCTCATAGCTAATGTTTTCGATCATGTTTTTGTCTAGGATGAATGATACATGAAGCCCTCAATTTTCCTTTCACAATGCTAGGAGGATAATTATGAACAACTTTGTAAAGGTGAGCTACTAGTTGTGTTTCTAGTGTGATTTATGCAAGTCAAGGTGGAAACACCAATTGATTGAAATAAAAAATAATAGTTTTCATGTATATTGAGAAATTTATATGTAGGGTGATGCAATATCTCATGATTTATAGGTTTATTGAAATTTGATATGCCATGGAAAAAATAAAATTGTTGTAGTGGAATCATGTTCAGCCCATAACCCATAGGTGATAGAATAAAAAAACTCACTCTAGTACATTTAGTTTCCATGTATACTTTGTTTAAGTGATATTTATATTTTTACCTATAAAATGTTTCATGATTATATACAACTTCAATTGCAACATAACAAACCAATTCCAATGCACAAGGAAATGAGCTAAATAAGTTTATGAATCATTGAATCATATATACAAAAACAATATCGCTAAACATAATCAACTTCAACTCCAATATAGTGTGAATTTTCTACTGAAAGACAAATACGAGCCACTAAATTCCATTTGTAGAAAACTTTCCATTATTATTTATCATAATGGATGAATTCTTGAATGATTTCAACGATTTCAATGATTTGGATGAATTCTTGAATTCTAGTTCTGATTTAATGTTATAATGAATGCTTTCAATGATGGGATAATGCGATTGTTTCATAGTATTATGAAATTATTCAATTGATATTGATAAAAAGTTGGTGAAATTTTAAAATGACAAGCATCATGATTTTTCATCCAAAAATATCAATAGTATTAATTTTTCATTGCGAGGCTCTTTGGGTCGGTATATAAAATATTACTTAAGAATGCTCAATATTTTTTATTTTAATTTTATTTTTTAATGATTTCATGTTAATTATAATACCTAATATCCAAATTAACAAGTATTTGAATTTTAATTAAGTCAAGTTCCATACTAATCACAATATTTCCTAATGATCAATCAAAGTCATACATTGTGAAATACAATTTTTTTTATGTACCAAATACTTAAAATATCACAGTAAACCAGAAGTACACACCATGTACACCAATGTGAACGTGGAGTACAACTCCAATAAAGATATGAGAGACAAGTTACACAACAACTCCTTAAAGAATATGAGAACCTCCACCAAATACCCAAATACATTCATACATCTAAATCACATCTCCTCAATAATGACTACATGATATCTATATATACATATTCACACATTGCACATGTGGCCCCTTTATTATTAGGCCAACCCTATTACATATACATTTAACCCCATATATTCCCTCCTTGGGATCATATAATATAAATTTAACCTTATATATATGCCCCACTTGGGGTCATACCATAGTACCCTCCTTCAAAATATTTGTCCTTAAATATTTAAAGGATTTACATGTGATGAAACAAAGTAATATGATTTTCTTATTTTCCCACATTATTCTTTCCATTGATGATGATCCACCCATATAAACTCAATTATTCTTGGTCTTAATACTTGATAGCTAGTTGTTGCATAATTTTATTTCCCTTGATTCCATGTATTGTTGTTGAAGCTTCTACAATTTGTAGTAGTTGTTGGTATCTAATATATCCTATTGAATAATGGTTTTGTGATTCCATGTTCCATGAATATTGATGAGTAATACATCTTCCTCATTGATAATTTTTATATCAATCTTTTTGTCTTCCTTGAAATATTTCCCGATAATGAGGGTGTCGATATGGTTTCACATTTGATGATTTTCCTTCACTTTGCACACACATTTCATCTATCTTCTTTTCGTATATAATGGCATCCTCTGTCCTCTTTTATTGGTATTTGATTACTCTACCATTGGGGATAATACCATCATATTTAGCACGTACATCCTTTATATGTAATTTTAATTCTTCAAGTATCTTCTAGTGACCTGTTGGATTACTGAGAGGGGGGGTGAATTAGTAATAGAGCAATCCAATCCCTTTCAAACACAAAATGAAAGTGTTATATCAATGTAGCATTATCATCCAATAGTTGTAGAGTAAATAAACAATGAACAAATGAGAAATAATACACATACATGGTACATTGATGTTTCACATGGAAACCCAAAGAGGGAGAAAACCACATAATGTTTTTTCTTATATGTATTTAAGAGTTACATTCATTGGAAACACCAAATTCCTTTGTTTTCTAGCTGCAACTAGAAGGAGGCTCCAAACCCCTAGTTTCTCAGGCTACAACTTGAGGGAATCTCCAACTCCCCATTTCTCTGGCTACAACCAGAAGGAGGCTACAACCCCCTATGTTCTCTAGCTACAAATGGAAGGTGGCTACAACCACCTATCCTTGCCCCATCCAACTGCCCTGAAATATAAATGCCAAATGCAGACAACCTATCACTGTCATTGAATCAACCACTGCCACTGTAAACCTCTCACTGTCAACCTGTACCAATAACCTGTAACAACATGTACCAATCAACCTGCAACAACCTGTACCAATCAAACTGCACCAAACAACCTATACCAATAACCTCAAACAATATTTTCCATATCTCTCATAAATAGACCCCAACCATGTTGCTGCCATGATTTTTATGCCACACTTTTTATGCCACACTTTTTCTGCCCCGATTTTTATGCCACACTTTTTCTACCGCAATTTTTTTGGCATGATTTTTTTGTTGCATTTTTTCTGTCGCATTTTTTATGCTGCACTTTTTCTGCCACAATTTTTCTACTGCACATTTTCTGCCATGATTTTTCTGCCGCACTTTTTCTACAACGATTTTTCTACCGCTATTTTTCTGCCACACTTTTTCTGCCGCACTTTTCCTGCCGCACTTTTCCTACTGCACTTTTCTTTATCAATGATACCTGCCCAAATAACCTTTCAAAAAATAGATATTCAATAGGTTCAAGTGTAATTAAATGAGAGAGTCTTGCCTCTTATTTATACTTTCATGTAGCATCCCACTTTCTTTATTTTAGGGAGTTCTCCATTAACTTTATTATTTAAATAATTTATTTTGCAAACACTTTGACTACTTTGACCTTTTGGGGCTTCTAGATGACTCATGAGGGTTCTCCAACTTCACATGTCCATAACTCTCTAACCGTGAGGAGTTATGTGACGTTCCACATACCACCAAAAATGGCATGAAATGTATTATCCATCTAGAATAGTATTACCCACAAACATATCAAAACTCATACCATTATCCATCAAAAAACCTTGGGTCCATTACCCAAACCTTTGTGCTACCCAAATTCGCTATCGGTCTTTCTTCAAGGGTTGACATCAATGACAACCAACCCAACTAATCAATAATACCCCCCTTTGGAATTGATGACAACACTCTGATGGAATACTGAAGTCATGTCATGAAATACTAAAGTCATATCACTCCCATATGACCATCACTCCCCCTGGAACCATGCCTCTGTGCTCTGCATCTGATAAACCTCTCCCCCTTTTTCATCAATGACAAAGGTATCTTTCCATCTGGGGCTACTCCCCTAACTAAACTATCCTTGGGGATACCTTCCCTGACTGAAATCTTCCTGAAACTGATCTCCTTACCTGAACTATCATCTTTATGGTGCTTCCTTGTGTAAATCTAAGACATATAAGATAAGATTTCAAAATCATTCATTTTGGAGTAGAAATTATTCCGAGTCTCTGGCGAAGATACTTAAAGGCTTCCTGTGGAAGTGGTTTTGTAAAGATGTCTTCTCTACAACCTGTTCCCATAGAAAGTGATACTTGATTGGAATTTTCTCCGTCTTGGAGTGCATCATTGGGTTCTTTGAGATACTGATGGCGCTTGTATTATCACAATAGATTGGAATGGGTTCATCATACTCAACCTTTATATCTTTTAGAGTTCGTTTCATCCATAGAACCCGTGTACAACATGATGTTGCTGCAATATACTCTGCCTCAGATATAGATAAGGATACTAATGATTGTTTCTTGCTTAGCCATGATACTAAACACTCACCCAAGTAGAACATTGATCCACTGGTTCTTTGTCGGTCATCAATGCAACCTGCCCAATCTGCATCTGTGTAGGAAATAAGTGATAGATCATTTCATTTTGGATACCATAATCGAAACTCTTATGTTCCTTCGAGATATCCAAAAATCCTCTTCACTGCTACGACATGTGTTTCCTTTGGTGCTGCTTGAAATCGTGCCACTTGTCCAACTGCCTGCATTACATCTGGTTTGGATGTTGTCACATATAGTAAGCTACCAATCATTGACCTCTATTGCCTCTAGTATTTAGACTTTGAATCATCATATTTTCTCAACTTGCAACTCTTTTTCATAGGAGTGGTAACTGGTTTGCAATCTTCCATTCCGAACCTCTTTAGCATTTCTCTAATATACTTAGTTTGAGAAATAAAAATTCCTTGGTTGCTTTGACATATCTGTTGATACAAAGAGGGGGGTGAATCAATATCAAGTACAATTTAAAACCTTTTTCAACTTATGCTTAAACCATTCAATTATATCCAATGATCAATGAACAAGAGTATAAGAGTTACACCAATACACCACAATACACCATGCACAATATATGAGAAATAATCAATAGTTATTGTTCAAGGGAAGTAATGAATTCCAAAGGTAGCTACATCTTACAAATGTAAAGAGAGGGATAAACCTCCAAGAGGAAGATACAATCCTCCAATATCAAGAGAGGGTTGAACTCTCCAGCCTTGCCCCTTCCTTCCACCCAAGAATATATGAGAGATAATAAAACTTTACATTAAATCATGACCATCAACCAACCATCACATAGAACATGATAATGCTTCCTAGACTTCTTCAATTTATGAAATTCATCAATTCTTGGAATAATATGATCCTGTATATAATATTAATCAATGTATTCTTTGAAACTTCTCAAGGTTTCACTCCTTGAATTCTCCCCAAAAAGAAGTTATAGAAAGAATGGTAGACTTTATTCAATTCTAGTTTATTCAGGAGAGCGAACTTGTACAGAATGCCCCACGCTCAATATTTAACATCATATTTTGAAACTCACACAGAAGAAACTAAAGTCTGTACTATTTCCAATGACATTGGTCCCACTTATTTTTTAATCTCTATGAATAATTTATGACTATTTTACCCGTAACACCTCTTTATTGACTAGCTTCAGGACTGGTCAAAAACCCTATCTTCCACATAGTGTATCTCCATAATTATAACAAATAAAGAGCTGAAACTTTTACCACGGGTACCTTGATATGTATTATCAATACCATATCAATTTCACCATATGAATCGTTCTATAAAAAAAAGTTATATCGAAAATGGTAATATGACCTATAAATAGCATACCTTAGAACAATCACCAAAAGACTTCATCCTCCCTTGAAATCCAGCCTTCTTTACTTCTAATTTCCTTTGAAATTCGACTTGTGTATCAAATGAATGTATAATGATATGTATTTATACCATTTATGTCACTTTCTTTTAACATTAGGGCCGACCTGACACTTTCTTATTTTTTAATTATTTTATTTAATTATCTTCAGGGCCCACATGTACTTCCTTCTTCAATTCACTTTTTCATCTTCAAAAATTAATTTCTCCTCAACCATGAGGATCCACCTGACATGCCACCTACCATCGGAAACAACATGATATATAATATCCATCCATGGGTTTTGTTTCTCCATGTACATTGTTCTTCATGTCCAAATACCTTCATCAATCTTGCGGTCCAAAACCAATGACTAGGGTTGACATCAATGACAACAACCAATCTTCCAACAATCCCCCCCTTTGTCATTGATGGAAACACTCATGCTACCCCTATCATCATGATCCCAATTTCTCTCCCCATTTGACATCAATGGAAAAGGGTAGGGCTTCTCCCCTTGAGTTCAATGGCATAAGATGACTTTCTTCTTTGGGGATGCTCCCCTTGAACATGTGGCACTCAATAATACTTCATCCTTATTTTTGGTCTTTGGGACTTTTTCTTCCTTGGAATCCTTTTGTGTGGCTTATGTCTTCTCTCTCTTCTTTGTGTCTAGGATGTATATGTTGTTCGGTCTTCTTGTTGCAGTTGCAACCAATCTTCCTGAGTTATTTTCTCTGATTTTACATTTTTAGGAGTCAAACGTAAGAGTGTATCCTTGATCACACATTTTACTAACACTGAGTAGATTATGCTTCAAGTCTTCAACCAATAGAATATTCTTTTCTTTTACATTTTTTCTTCCAATCTCTACTACACCTTCTCCAAGTATTTTTGCAGATGAGTCATCTCCAAATGCAACATTGCCACCCTTTCTATTCAATCTAATGAATTTGTCTTGATCCCCGGTCATGTGTGAAGAACATCCACTGTCTATGTACCATTCATCTT
>JZKD02S1781823.1:58729-82031 GCA_000966675.3 Picea glauca | reverse complement strand
GAGGCAAGTGAACAGGAGAGGATCCCTTCCATAATAGGATCCATTGTATGGTGTTGCTCTACCTCAAGGGTTTCTATAATAAAGTTGTGGTTTTCTATATGGTTTCATATATCTTATGTGGTGATTGTATTTAGATCTATTGTGACATTTTTCATTCAGTCTTTGGTTCTTAACATATATTCATTCATATATATGCAATCTCGTGCTTTGTGACCAAGATAATTACATTTGTAGCATACAATATTTTTTTCCATCAATGGGGAAAATGAATTATAACTTATGTTGACAAATCCATGATTATTTCCATATCTTCTATTTACACCATTCATGTTTCTTGCGTATTTGTTCCTTTCATTGATTCTACAGTTAATTGTCTTATGTCCAAAATTTTTGCAAGTATAACAATAACCAAGAAAGAAATTTTGATACCTTGGAGTAAGTGGCCTTCTTTGTGATGTAATCCATCTGGGTTCATGATCTACTCTTCCGTAGTTTCCTTCATACTAATTGAAGCTTCTTTGATTCCTGAAGGTAGGAGGTCTTCTTGTATATTCATCTCTTTTGTAATCATTCCTTCTTTCTGGTATCCTGGTTCACTTATCATCAACTGTCTGTGTAGCTCTTTCTTCAACCTTGTTGTTGGTATTTGCATCTTCTTTGTATGAAGTTTCACCCATGCATCCAATATGTGTTAAGTCTTTTGGCACTTGTTATTTTCTTAAGCTCTTCCTCAATGAGACAACTTCTTGTTCAAGTTTCTCACAATCTTCTTCTTTCTTCATCATTTGGACATTTCTTACTTTTCCTATTCTTCTTTCTTCTTCGAGTAGAGTTTTCAAGGAAATGCTTTCTTCTCTTAGTTTCTCAAAGTCTTATAATTGTTTCTTCAAGCTTACAACTGTCTTTTCATAACTACCCAATTCACTTCTTAGTTTTCTATGCGTGTCTTTGAGCTTGCTATTTTCAATCTCAACATGCTTCAATTTTTTAAGATTCTCATCTTCTTGTTGAATAATTTCTTCTTCATGATTTTCTTCTTCTTCATTGGAATTTTATTCTTCAATGTTATCTCTTTCAATCCTTGGATGAGGACATTCAAATTCAACATGTCCTACTCCTTCACAATTAAAGCAAAATAACTGACCTCTATTTTCTTCTTTGAAATCTGAGATGTAATTTGATTCAACTTCTTCTTTTTCGTCTTCTTCTTCTTCTTCCCTTGCATAAAGATCTTGTAGCTTGTCCCAAAGATATTTTTATGATGCAAAAGATCCCACCTTGGATTTCCTGAATCTGTCAATCCATCCAGGATGGTATCTATTGCCAATTTGTTGTTCCTTTTTGCTTCCTTCTGGCCTACAGTCTTTGGTTTCTTCAAAGCATTGTATCCCAAAACAACTGAGAACCAAACATCTACCCCAAGAGATTTCAAGTAAGTTTCCATTCTATTACTCCAGTATTCAAAATTGCTTCTATCAAATGGTGGAATCCCATTTGGAATTTTCTCTTCCATTTCTTCTTAGGATCTTCCTTCCAGTAGTTAAATTGTACTGAATGCAACCTTCTCTGATACCAATTGTTGATACTGAGAGGGGGGTGAATCAATATCGAGTACAATTTAAAACCTTTTTCAAATTATACTTAAACCATTCAATTATATCCAACGAGAAATGAAAAAGAGTATAAGAGTTACACCAATACACCACAATACACCGTGCACAATATATGAGAAATAATCAATAGTTATTGTTCAAGGGAAGTAATGACTTCCAAAGGTAGCTACAACTTCCGAATGTAAAGGGAGGGATAAACCTCCAAGATGAAGATACAATCCTCCAATATCAAGAGAGGGTTGAACTCTCCATCCTTTCCCCTTCCTTCCACCCAAGAATATATGAGAGATAATAAAACTTTACATTAAATCATGACCATTAACCAATCACCACATAGAACCTGATAATTCTTCCCGAGACTTCTTCAATTTCTGCAATTCTTCAATTCTTGGAATACTATGATCCTGTAGATAATATTACTCCATGTATTCTTTAAAAATTCTCCATTTTTCACTTCTTAAATCCTCCCCAAAAAGAAGTTATAGAAAGAATGGTAGACTTTATTCAATTCTGGTTTATTTAGGAGAGAGAACTTGTACAGAATGCCCTCCGCTCAATGTTTAACATCAGATTCTGAAACTCACACAAAATAAAATACAGTCTGTACTATTTCCAATGAAATTGGTCCCACTTCATTTGTATTCTCTATGAAGAAGTTATGATTTTTTTACTCGGAACACCTATTTATTGACTAGCTTCAAGACTGGTCAAAAACCTTATCTTCCACATAGTGTATCTCCATAATTATAGCGAATCAAGATCTGAAAATTTTACCATAGTTAGCTTGATATGTATTCTAAATACCATATCAATTTCACCATATGACTCATTATAGAAACAAATTTATAGAAAAAAATGGTAAGATGACCTGTAAATAACATACCTTAGAACACATCACCAAAAGACTTCATCCTCCCTTGAAATCCAACCTTCTTTACTTTTGATTTCTTCTGAAATTCGACTTGTGTATAAAATGAATGTATAATGATATGTATTTATACCATTTGTGTCACTTCCTTTTAACATTAGGGCCGACCTGACACTTTCTTATTTTGTAATTATTTTCTTTAATTATCTTCAGGGCCTACATGTACTTCCTTCTTCAATTCACTTTGTCATCTTCAAAAATTCTTTTCTCCTCAACCATGAGGATCCACGTGACATGCCACCTACCACCACAAACAACATGATGTATACTATCCATCCATGGGTTTTGTTTTGGCATGTACATTGTACTTCATGTCCAAATACCTTCATCAATATTGTGGTCCAAAACCAATGACTGGGGTTGACATCAATGACAACAACCAATCTTTCAACAGTATCTGAAGACCCAAAAAGAAGGATAGTTCTCCGAGTAATGAAATTTCAAATTCATTTTTCATATCCTTTGCAAATTTATAGCTTAAGTTGTCATCATTGCTTCCAAATATAATATCATCAACATAAACTTCAATTAATAAAATACTATCTTGAGTTACCTTGATGTAGAGGTTGATGTCTGCACTTCCTTTTCTGAACCCTGCCTATTGTAGATATTTATCCAGTCTAGAGTACCATGCTCTAGGAGCCTGTTTTAGACCATACAAGGCCTTCTTCAATTTACACACATAATCTGCGTTCTATGACAAATGAAATCCTTCTGGTTGTTCAATGTAGACTTCTTCTTCAAGTTCCCCATTCAGAAAAGTTGATTTTATGTCCATCTGATATACTTTAATATTCTTGGAGCAAACATAAGATAAAAGAAATCAGATTGCTTCCATTCTGGCAATTGGGGAAAATGTCTCTTCAAAGTCGATTCCTTCAACCTGTGTGTATCCTTTACATACCAATCTAGCTTTGTTCTTTGTAACTTGTCCATCTTCATTCAATTTATTTCTGAATACCCACTTTGTGTCAATCACATTCTTATTCTTTGGTCTTGGAACCAATTCCCAAGTGTCATTCTTCTCTATTTGATCCAATTCTTCATCCATGGCCTTATTCAAAAATTCATCCTTGCCGGCCTCTTCAAAATTGTTTGGTTCAATCGTAGATGAGAGTTCTAGGTGCATTTGTTCTGGTGAACGAATTCTTCTTCTAGTCTCAACTCCTGAATCTTTGTTTCCGATAATTTAATCCGAATGATGATTCTTATGTACTCGTTTGCTAGGTGTCTTTAGAGGCACTTGCCGAACTTTCTCTTCTACTTATATCTGATCCTCTTCATCTTCCCCTTCTACTTCTTCATATTCTACTTCTTCTTCGTAAAGTTGTTCAATTGATTCATTTTCTTCTTCCTTTAATTATCATCCACTTGTTTCATTAATTGTTACATTGATGCTTTTCACAAATTTGTTCAACCTCAGACTGTAACATTTGTATGCTTTCCTTGTACTTGAGTAACCAACAAGTACTTCTTTGTCCACACGAGAGTCAAACTTTCCCATTCTTCCATCTTATCTTTCGATGTAGCATTTGCTTCCAAATACTCTGAAGTGCTTCACATTTGCTAGTCTTCCTTTCCATAGCTCGTAGGGCGTTTTGTCAGTGTTGTTTATGAGCATTACTTTGTTTTGAATGTGAACCATTATATGCACTGCATGTGTCCAAAATATATTTATCAATTTGGACTCCATTAACATTGTTCTAGCCATTTCTTGTACTGTCCCGTTCTTTCTTTCAACAACTCCATTTTGTTGAGGTTTCCTAGCGATGGAGAATTGTCTTTTTATTCTATGCTTGTTGTAGTACTCCATAAATTCATTTTAAGTGAACTCTCCTCCATTATCAGATCTCAAACATTTTATTTTTGAATCCATTTCATTTTCAACCATTTCCTTGTAGAACTTGAAATTTTCAAAAGCTTATGACTTATTCCTGAGAAAAACTACAATCATTCTTGTATAATAATCAACTAATAACGTAAAGTATTTCTCACCTTTTAAACCCTTTGTTGTAGTTGGTCCAACTAGATAAATATGCACAATTTCCAGTGGTCTTGTCATTGAATATTCCTTTGATTTAGACATTGTCTTTGTTTGCTTTCCTTGTTGACAATGGTTGCATAAAGTGTTGGTTGGTTTCATAATATGGGGCATTTATCTAACTGCTTCATTTTTGTTGACTTTGACAAGGTTATCAAAGTGTATTTGACCCATTCTTTTGTGCCATAACCAACTTTCATCTTCCTTTCCTAGACAACACTTTTCATTTCCAATTTCACTTAATACATATATGTTACTTGAAGTTCTTGTAGCTGTTGCAATCAATTTTCCTGAACCTTATTTTCTTATCTCGCACTTTTGTGAATCGAAAGTAACTTTATGACCTTGGTCACACATTTGACTGATATTTAGAATATTATTTTTCATATCTTCTACTAGTAGAACATTTTTTGCCTTGGTATTCTTATTTCCAATTCTCACTGTGCCTTTTCCAATGATTTTAGCTGAATCATCATTTTCGAAGGCCACTGATCCATCTCTTTCCTTTATTAATGTAAAAAACATGTCTTTATCACCTGTCATGTGTTTTGAACAACTACTGTCAACATACCAATCACGTTTCTTCTTCTTAGCCTGTAGAACGAGTGTGCATTCTTCATTGCTATACTGATTCTNCCATGATTATTTCCATATCTTCTATTTACACCATTCATGTTTCTTGCGTATTTGTTCCTTTCATTGATTCTACAGTTAATTGTCTTATGTCCAAAATTTTTGCAAGTATAACAATGACCAAGAAAGAAATTTTGATACCTTGGAGTAAGTGGACTTCTTTGTGATGTAGTCCATCTAGGTTCATGATCTACTCTTCTGTAGTTTCCTTCATACTAATTGAAGCTTCTTTGATTCCTGAAGGTAGGAGGTCTTCTTGTATATTCATCTCTTTTGTAATCATTCCTTCTTTCTGGTATCCTGGTCCACTTATCATCAATTGTCTGTGTATCTCTTTCTTCAACCTTGTTGTTGTTATTTGCATCTTCTTTGTATGAAGTTTCACCCATGCATCCAATATGTGTTAAGTCTTTTGGCACTTGATATTTTCTTAAGCTCTTCCTCAATGAGACAACTTCTTGTTCAAGTTTCTCACAATCTTCTTCTTTCTTCATCATTTGGACATTTCTTACTTTTCCTATTCTTCTTTCTTCTTCGAGTAGAGTTTTCAAGGAAATGCTTTCTTCTCTTAGTTTCTCAAAGTCTTATAATTATTTCTTCAAGCTTACAACTGTCTTTTCATAACTACCCAATTCACTTCTTAGTTTTCTATGCGTGTCTTTGAGCTTGCTATTTTCGATCTCAACATGCTTCAATTTTTTAAGATTCTCATCTTCTTGTTGAATAATTTTTGCTTCATGATTTTCTTCTTCTTCAATGTTATCTCTTTCAATCCTTGGATGAGGACATTCAAATTCAACATGTCCTACTCCTTCACAATTAAAGAAAAAGAACTAACCTCTATTTTCTTCTTTGAAATCTGAGATGTAATTTGATTCAACTTCTTCTTCTTCTTCCCTTGCATAAAGATCTTGTAGCTTGTCCCAAAGATCTTTTTATGATGCACAAGATCCCACCTTGGATTTCCTAAATCTGTCAATCCATCCAGGATGGTATCTATTGCCAATTTGTTGTTCCTTTTTGCTTCCTTCTGAGCTATAGTCTTTGGTTTCTTCAAAGCATTGTATCCTGAAGCAACTGAGAACCAAACATCTGCCCCAAGAGATTTCAAGTAAGTTTCCATTCTATTACTCCAGTATTCAAAATTGCTTCTATCAAATGGTGGAATCCCATTTGGAATTTTGTCTTCCATTTCTTCTTAGGATCTTCCTTCCAGTGGTTAAATTGTACTGAATGCAACCTTCTTTGATACCAATTATTGATACTGAGAGGGGGGTGAATCAATATCGAGTACAATTTAAAACCTTTTTCAAATAATACTTAAACCATTCAATTATATCCAACGAGAAATGAAAAATAATATAAGAGTTACACCAATACACCACAATACACCGTGCACAATATATGAGAAAGAATCAATAGTTATTGTTCAAGGGAAGTAATGACTTCCAAAGGTAGCTACAACTTCCAAATGTAAAGGGAGGGATAAACCTCCAAGATGAAGATACAATCCTCCAATATCAAGAGAGGGTTGAAATATCCATCCTTTCCCCTTCCTTCCACCCAAGAATATATGAGAGATAATAAAACTTTACATTAAATCATGACCATTAACGAATCATCACATAGAACCTGATAATGCTTCCCAAGACTTCTTCAATTTTTGCAATTCTTCAATTCTTGGAATACTCTGATCCTGTAGATAATATTACTCCATGTATTCTTTGAAAATTCTCCATTTTTCACTTCTTAAATCCTCCCCAAAAAGAAGTTATAGAAAGAATGGTAGACTTTATTCAATTATGGTTTATTTAGGAGAGCGAACTTGTACAAAATGACCTCCGCTCAATATTTAACATCAGATTCTGAAACTCGCACAAAATAAAATACAGTATGTACTATTTCCAATGAAATTTGTCCCACTTCATTTGTATTCTCTATGAAGAAGTTATGATTTTTTTACTCGGAACACCTATTTATTGACTAGCTTCAAGACTGGTCAAAAACCCTATCTTCCACAGAGTGTATCTCCATAATTATAGCGAATCAAGATCTGAAAATTTTACCATAGGTACCTTGATATGTATTATAAATACCATATCAATTTCACCATATGAATCATTATAGAAAGCAAATTATAGCAAAAATGGTAAGATGACCTGTAAATAACATACCTTAGAACACATCACCAAAAGACTTCATCCTCCCTTGAAATCCAACCTTCTTTACTTTTGATTTCCTATGAAATTCGACTTGTGTATAAAATGAATGTATAATGATATGTATTTATACCATTTGTTTCACTTCCTTTTAACATTAGGGCCGACCTGACACTTTCTTATTTTGTAATTATTTTCTTTAATTATTTTCAGGGCCTACATGTACTTCCTTCTTCAATTCACTTTGTCATCTTCAAAAATTCTTTTCTCCTCAACCATGAGGATCCACGTGACATGCCACCTACCACTAGAAACAACATGATGTATACTATCCATCCATGGGTTTTGTTTTGGCATGTACATTGTCCTTCATGTTCAAATACCTTCATCAATCTTGCGGTCCAAAACCAATGATTGGGGTTGACATCAATGACAACAACCAATCTTCCAACAGTATCTGAAGACCCAGAAAGAAGGATAGTTCTCCGAGTAATGACATTTCAAATTCATTTTTCATATCCTTTGCAAATTTATAGCTTAAGTTGTCATCATTGCTTCCAAATATAATATCATCAACATAAACTTAAATTAATAAAATACTATCTTGAGTTACCTTGATGTAGAGGTTGATGTCTGCACTTCCTTTTCTGAACCCTGCCTACTGTAGATATTTATCCAGTCTAGAGTACCATGCTCTAGGAGTCTGTTTTAGACCATACAAGGCCTTCTTCAATTTACACACATAATTTGCGTTCTATGACAAATGAAATCCTTCTAGTTGTTCAATGTAGACTTCTTCTTCAAGTTCCCCATTCAGAAAAGTTGATTTTATGTCCATCTGATAAACTTTAATATTCTTGGAGCAAACATAAGCTAAAAGAAATCACATTGCTTCCATTCTGGCAATTGGGGAAAATGTCTCTTCAAAGTCGATTCCTTCAACCTGTGTGTATCCTTTATATACCAATCTAGCTTTGTTCCTTGTAACTTGTCCATCTTCATTCAATTTATTTATGAATACCCACTTTGTGTCAATCACATTCTTATTCTTTGGTCTTGGAACCAATTCCCAAGTGTCATTATTCTCTATTTGATCCAATTCTTCATCCATGGCCTTATTCAAAAATTCATCCTTGCTGGCCTCTTCAAAATTGTTTGGTTCAATCGTAGATGAGAGTTCTAGGTGCATTTGTTCTGGTGAACAGATTCTTCTTCTAGTCTCAACTCCTGAATCTTTGTTTCCGATAATTTGATCTGAAGGATGATTCTTATGTACTCGTTTGCTAGGTGTCTTTAGAGGCACTTGCCAAACTTTCTCTTCTACTTATATCTGATCATATTCATCTTCCCCTTCTACTTCTTATTCATATTCTACTTCTTCTTCATAAAGTTGTTCAATTGATTCACTTTCTTCTTCCTTTAATTATCATCCACTTGTTTCATTAATTATTACATTGATTCTTTCCACAAATTTGTTCAACCTCAGACTGTAACATTTGTATGCTTTCCTTGTACTTGAGTAACCAACAAGTACTCCTTTGTCCACACGAGAGTCAAACTTTCCCATTCTTCCATCTTCTCTTTCGATGTAGCATTTGCTTCCAAATACTCTGAAGTGCTTCACATTTGCTAGTCTTCCTTTCCATAGCTCGTAGGGAGTTTTGTCAGCGTTGTTTATGAGAATAAATTTGTTTTGAATGTGAACCATTGTATGCACTGCATGTGTCCAAAATATATCTATCAATTTGGAATCCATTAACATTGTTCTAGCCATTTCTTGTACTGTCCTGTTCTTTCTTTCAACAACTCCATTTTGTTGAGGTGTCCTAGCAATGGAGAATTGTCTTTTTATTCTATGCCTATTGCAGTACTCCATAAATTCATTTTAAGTGAACTCTCCTCCATTATCAGATCTCAAACATTTTATTTTTGAATCCATTTCATTTTCAACCATTTCCTTGTAGAACTTGAAGTTTTCAAAAGCTTATGACTTATTCCTGAGAAAAACTGCAATCATTCTTGTTAATAATCAACTAATAACGTAAAGTATTTCTCACCTTTTAAACCCTTTGTTGTAGTTGGTCCAACTAGATAAATATGCACAATTTCCAGTGGTCTTGTCATTGAATATTCCTTTGATTTAGACATTGTCTTTGTTTGCTTTCCTTGTTGACAATGGTTGCATAAAGTGTTGGTTGGTTTCATAATATGGGGCATTTATCTAACTGCTTCATTTTTGTTGACTTTGACAAGGTTATCAAAGTGTATTTGACCCATTCTTTTGTGCCATAACCAACTTTCATCTTCCTTTCCTAGACAACACTTTTCATTTCCAATTTCACTTAATACATATATGTTACTTGAAGTTCTTGTAGCTGTTGCAATCAATTTTCCTGAACCTTATTTTCTTATCTCGCACTTTTGTGAATCGAAAGTAACTTTATGACCTTGGTCACACATTTGACTGATATTTAGAATATTATTTTTCATATCTTCTACTAGTAGAACATTTTTTGCCTTGGTATTCTTATTTCCAATTCTCACTGTGCCTTTTCCAATGATTTTAGCTGAATCATCATTTTCGAAGGCCACTGATCCATCTCTTTCCTTTATTAATGTAAAAAACATGTCTTTATCACCTGTCATGTGTTTTGAACAACTACTGTCAACATACCAATCACGTTTCTTCTTCTTAGCCTGTAGAACGAGTGTGCATTCTTCATTGCTATACTGATTCTTCTTTCTTATCCATGTTCTCTTCTAAGGTTCATGTCTATGACTGTTGTTGTTTTGTTGTGGCTCTCTAGGATGAACTGTCATTCTGCAATCTTTGGCCATGTGTCCAAAGTTGTTACACTTGTAGCATTCCACTTGAGTGCTCAATGATTCAAACATGTTGTAACTTCTTCTCCGTGTTTCACTGGGCCTTCTTAGATAACCCTTTTGGGTATGACTTTCAAACTTTTTTATGTTCCTGTTGTTATCTATGAAATTCATAGATTTATGTCCAAAATTATTACATGCATAACATAAACCAGAAACGATAGTTTGATACCTGGGAGTTGAAGATATTCTGAAAGGAGTTTCTCTTCTAAATCCTTCTTCTTCATGAGGCCTATGTATCGGTCGTTGATTCTCAAATCTGAATCTTCTTGGTGGAGGAGTGTCCTTGCAATCTTCTGTTTAGGTCTTCATATCTCCTTTGAATGTTTCTGCGTAGATTTTTGGATATGATTCTTGTTTTGGAGTCTGATCCATTTTCTGTCTAATTGTATCCAATTCCGGACTTGTCATGATGAGGATTTTGACTGCTGATAATGTTATCCAAAAATTTTGAGTTGTTCTGCGTATTTTTCTCTTGAAGATCCTTTCTTAATGTGACAATCTCTGCTTCCAAATTTCTAATGATCCTGTCTCTTTCTTCTAGTTGTTCTTTGAGAATTTCTTCAATTGTTTTATCTTCTTTTATTTGAACCTTCAAATTTGTGATCATTTGTTATAGTTCCTGAGTGTCTTCTTTCTTGTCCAGTTCTGCTTGTAGCTTCTTGTTTTTCTCTTCTTATAACTTCTATGGCACATAACAATTCTTCTCGGTAGTCAATTTATGACTCTTCATATTCTTCTTCGGTGTCTTCTTTATCATATTCTTCTACTTCCATGAATATAACTCTTTATGTTTCATTGTCACTGACTTCATCTTCATCTGATGAGAAGATGTATTCTTTGGTGCATAAGATTTTCTTGAAAGATTTTTTTGTGGTTCTTTTTCCTTTATATGTTTGTTTTCTATTTGAGTAATATTCATCATTCCTCTTATTTTCCTTATGAGGACATTTGTTAGCAAAATGACCAATACCATCAAAATTAAAACAAATCAATGGAAACTTACCTTTATATCTATAATTGGTTCCTTTGTTCAATCTTTTGACAAAGTTGGCCATTTCTTCATCATCTTCTGAGATGTCGCTCCTTCTGCTATGTTCTTTTTCCTTTTGCTTTCCCTTTTTCTTTGATCTTTTGGATGATTTGAAAGCTGCTTCTTTTATATCTGGATTTTCTTGTTCAGTTCTCATTTCATATGTTGTGAATATTCCATGTAGTTCATCCATGATTATTGAGTCTAGATCCGCTCTTTCTTCTAGTGCTGATATCTTAGGATCAAATCTCATAGGAAGAGATCTTAGTACCTTTTGAACAATTACATATTCTTTAATTTATTCTCCCATCCCTATGATTACATTTACTGTTTCATCGAATCGTAAGAATTAAGTTGCAATATTCTCTTCTTCCTTCATCTTTAGTTGTTTGAACTGACCTATGTAAGTTTGAAGCTTTGCTGCTTTGACTTTTTAATCTCCTTCATAAATATTTTGAAGCTTGTCCCAAATCTCTTTAGCAGATTTACAATGTATAACTTTGGTGTATATTGATTCACAAAGACCATTCAAAAGTGAATATGTGGATTTGGAATTATTTTGCCCTAGTTTTATTGCTTTTTCATTTGTCGGTGGAACTGTTGGTTCTTTGTATCCACCTACAACAGATTGCCAAATTTCAAATACCCATGCCTGTATATATGTTTTCATCCTTCTACTCCAAAATGCATACTTTTGTCCATCAAACTGTGGTATTCCATTTTTATACATGTTGTTTCTCTCCATGATCTACCTTTTAGTGGTTAAACTAATTTCTGAAGGAACCTGCTCTGAAACCAATTGTTGGATTAGTAAGAGGAGGGGTGAATCAATAATAGAGCAATCCAATATTTTTCAACCACAAAATGAAAGTGTTATATCAATGTAGCATTATCATCCAATAATTGCAGAGTAAATAAACAATGAACAAATGAGCAATCATACACATACACAGTACACCTGTGTTTTATGTGGAAACCCAAAGAGGGAGAAAATCACATAATTTTTTATATTATATGTCTTTAAGATTTACATTCATTGGAAGCACCGTCTTCATTTGTTTTACAGCTGCAACCGGAAGGAGGCTCCAACCCCCTATTTTCTCAGGCTACAACCTAAGGGAAGCTCCAACTCCCCAATTCTCTAGCTACAACTAGAAGGAGGCTACAACCCCCTCTGTTCTCCAGCTACAACCAGAAGGTGGCTACAACCACCTATCCTTTCCCTGTCCAACCGCCCTGAAATATAAATGCCAAATGTAGACAACCTACCACTATCACTTAATCAACCACTGCCACTATTAACTTGTCACTATCAACCTGTACCAATAACCTGTAACAACCTGTACCAATCAACCTACAACAACCTGTACCAATCAACCTACAACAACCTATACCAATCAATCTACACCAAACAACCTGTACCAATAACCTCAAAAACTATGTTCCATATCTCTCATAAATAGACCCCAACCATGTTGCTGCCGTGATTTTTATGTCGCACTTTTTCTGCCACAATTTTTATGCCCCACTTTTTCTGCTGCGATTTTTCTATCGCACTTTTTCTGCCGCGATTTTTCTACCACACTTTTTTCTACAATGATTTTTCTGCTGCACTTTTCTCTATCAATAATACCTACCCAAATAACCTTTCACAAAATAGATATTCAATAGGTTCAAGTGTAATTAAATGAGAGAGCCTTTCCTCTTATTTATACTTTCATGTAGCATCCCACTTTCCTTATTTTAGGGAGTTCTCCATTAAATTTATTATTTAAATAATTTCTTTTGCAAACACTTTGATTACTTTGACCTTTTGGGGCTTCTAGATGACTCATGAGGGTTCTCCAACTTCACATGGCCATAACTATCTAACCGTGAAGAGTTATGTGATGTTCCACATACCACCAGAAATGGCATGATATGTACTATCCATATAGAATAGTCTTACCTCCAAATATATCAAAACTCATACCATTATCCATCAAACAAACTTGGGTCCATTACCCAAACCTTTGTGCTACCCGAATTCACTACTGAACTTTCTTCAAGGGTTGACATCAATGACAACCAACCCAACTAATCAACATGACCATCTTGAATCTTGTCTTCTTTCACCTTTTGAAATTGCAATGTGATCCCATCTATCAAATTTTGACATCCTTCTTCAATTCTTGATTTTATTTCTGATTTTTCCTCATTAGTATTTAGGGATTCCTCAAATTTCTTGCAAATTTCCTCTTCAAGTTTTTTTATAGTATCCTCTTTAAGTTTGGAGGTATTATCTTCATTCATATTATTTGATTCATAATCCTGTAAATTTCTTTTCACCTTATTAACACCATTAAATAGTTCTTGATTATTCTTACATAACCTTTTGATTTCTTCATCTTTATTTTTCAATTCTTCCCTTGAATCATCCTTTTCCCACTTTGCTTTGCTACCCATTTCTTTTTTTTTTTAAATTTCTTAACCTCCTTTATGAGTGATTCATTAAGGGATTGCATCTTAGTGAACTAATTGTTTTTTTTATATAATATATTTGCTTAGATTTTCATTATCCTTTTGCAATTTGGAATTTTTTTATTTAGATTAAATTAAAGCATACTGAATTTTATGCATCTCATCCATTTTTATATCCATAATCCATTTATTTGAGAAGATTTCTTCAAAATGTTTCCATGTGGCATATAATATAATGTCTTCATCATGGATTTTCCATCTCTTAGAAGCTCCACCAAAAAAAAAAAGATAACCCAAAAGGACTCATACTAGATTCCTTTACCATCCTTAACAATTCCATACTAATGATTTTATCTTTATCTTCATCTCCACTAAATTTAGGTATTTCCATGGATTCTTAATTGAGGTCTAACCATAAACCCCAACTTACAACTTCAATATTTTAACAATAATAATCTCAAATAGGTATGGTTATTTTCCTAGTATATTACCATATGTTTTATCTTTCAAATATCTTTTGAACCACCTCGATCAAACATCCCAATAAAAATTTATGATAATTTTAAGTTAACATACCTTTTAAAACCCTAATTTGGTGACTACCTTTATGGTCAACCTTCCTTCTAATGTATATCTGAAATTTCGATACTTATGAGTATGAAATTTTTACTTGTAGTACTTTTATGTCTTCTCTATAATTCCACATGTTTTACCAAAATTCGATGTGCCAAGTGAAAGTTATGGTAACTTTCCTAAAACTTGTTGATTTATGGCCTTTTCTAGAAAACGGACTTGTACATAATTCCACTCTTCCAATTTGTATGATATGATTCTAAAATTTTTACCCATAATAATATGGAATATTCTCTTTCCAATGCAATTGGTTTCATTGAATTTGGATATTTACTGAAGTATATATGATTGTTTTACCCATAACGTTTGTTTGAGACTAGTTTAGGGTTAACAAAAAAACCCTAATTTCCAAAGCCTTTATTTATGAAATTATAGCGTTTCAAAATACAAAATTTCTACCATTGGTAATTTGATATGTTTCCTCAGACTCCTAAAAATTTAATAGTTTGAATCTTTACCAAAACAATGTTATAGCTAAATTCCCAAGATGACTCATTTGAGACTAATTTTAGGGCTAGTCAAAATACCTAACTTCCATAGGCTATATATCAGAACATATAATGATGAGAAACATAAATTTTGTTACCAAACATACTTCAATATGTCTTATCAAGATTTTGAATTTTTTTTAGTATGAAACATCACTGAAAAAAGTTATATCGAAATTTCCCAGATGACTCATTTGAGATAGATTTCAGGGCTAGCCAAAAACCCTAACTTCCACATGATATATCTCAGAAAAGTATAACGACCCAAAAACTGAAATTTTTACCAAAGGTACTTTGATATGTCTTCTCATGATTCTGGAGATTTCATAGTCTGAAACCTTTCCAAAAACATGTTATTTCAAAAATTCCAAGATGACTCATTTCAAGCAACAAAACCCTAATATTGATGCTCTGATCCCAAATTTTATGTACTAAATACTTCAAATAGCACAAAAGACCAAAATTACACACCATGTACATAAATGTGAATGTGGAGTACAACTCCAATAAATATAAGAGATATGAGTTACACAATAACTCCTTAAAGACTAACAAAACCTCCTCCAATTACCCAAATACATTCAAACATCCAAATCACATCTCCTCAATAATGACTACATGATCTCTATATATAACTATTCACACATTTCACATGTGGCCCATTTATTATTTTGTCGTTCCTATTATATATACATTTACACATTACATGTACATGTAACCCCATATATTCCCCCCCAGGGTCATGTCATATACATCTAACCCCATATATGTCCCCCTTGGGGTCATACCAATTTTTGTTTCCAAGAAAAAAAAAAAACTTTATATTAAAGAATAAAAAAGTTACATTTAGTATGTGCACAAAGCACTGATAATAAAGAGAGTCTAATATAAATTTCATCGAAGATAAACTCTAGCCAATATTGTTCTAACCTGTTTACTACATATCTTATATTATCTGTAAATGACACAAAGGCCTACATAAAAAAACATGTCATATCCATATGGTCAAACAAAAAACACAATAAAAGTATCTTCTCAGAAGTATGGAATTTCATCAGTTCTCATCACAATAGAGATACATAACATAAATCAATAGTAAAAACAAGATATTAAAATTGGAGGGAAAAAGGTACTAATTCCCTATCCTCCCTATTCTCTTCCNTAATAATCAACTAATAACGTAAAGTATTTCTCACCTTTTAAACCCTTTGTTGTAGTTGGTCCAACTAGATAAATATGCACAATTTCCAGTGGTCTTGTCATTGAATATTCCTTTGATTTAGACATTGTCTTTGTTTGCTTTCCTTGTTGACAATGGTTGCATAAAGTGTTGGTTGGTTTCATAATATGGGGCATTTATCTAACTGCTTCATTTTTGTTGACTTTGACAAGGTTATCAAAGTGTATTTGACCCATTCTTTTGTGCCATAACCAACTTTCATCTTCCTTTCCTAGACAACACTTTTCATTTCCAATTTCACTTAATACATATATGTTACTTGAAGTTCTTGTAGCTGTTGCAATCAATTTTCCTGAACCTTATTTTCTTATCTCGCACTTTTGTGAATCGAAAGTAACTTTATGACCTTGGTCACACATTTGACTGATATTTAGAATATTATTTTTCATATCTTCTACTAGTAGAACATTTTTTGCCTTGGTATTCTTATTTCCAATTCTCACTGTGCCTTTTCCAATGATTTTAGCTGAATCATCATTTTCGAAGGCCACTGATCCATCTCTTTCCTTTATTAATGTAAAAAACATGTCTTTATCACCTGTCATGTGTTTTGAACAACTACTGTCAACATACCAATCACGTTTCTTCTTCTTAGCCTGTAGAACGAGTGTGCATTCTTCATTGCTATACTGATTCTGCTTTCTTATCCATGTTCTCTTCTAAGGTTCATGTCTATGACTATTGTTGTTTTGTTGTGGCTCTCTAGGATGAACTGTCATTATGCAATCTTTGGCCATGTGTCCAAAGTTGTTACACTTGTATCATTCCACTTGAGTGCTCAATGATTCAAACCTGTTGTAACTTCTTCTCCATGTTTCATTGGGCCTTCTTAGATAACCCTTTTGGGTATGACTTTCAAACTTTTTTATGTTACTCTTGTTAGCTATGCAATTCATAGATTTATGTCCAAAATTATTACATGCATAACATAAACCAAAAATGATAGTTTGATACCTGGGAGTTGAAGATATTCTGAAAGGAGTTTCTCTTCTAAATCCTTCTTCTTCCTGAGGCCCATCTGTCGGTTGTTGATTCTCAAATCTGAATCTTCTCGGTGGAGGAGTGTCCTTGCAATCTTCTGTGTAGGTCTTCATATCTCCTTTGATTGTTTCTGCGTAGATTTTTGAATAAAATTCTTGTTTTGGAGTATGATCCCTTTTCTGTCTAATTGTATACAAGTCCGGACTTGTCATGATGAGGATTTTGACTGCTGATAATGTTATCCAAAAATTTTGATTTGTTCTGCATATTTTTCTCTTGAAGATCCTTTCTTAATGTGACAATCTCTGCTTCCAAATTTCTAATGATCCTGTCACTTTCTTCTAGCTGTTCTTTGAGAATTTCTTCAATTGTTTTATATTCTTTTATTTGAACCTTCAAATTTGTGATCATTTGTTATAGTTCCTGAGTGTCTTCTTTCTTGTCCAGTTCTGCTTGTAGCTTCTTGTTTTTCTTTTTTTCTCTTCTTATAACTTCTATGGCACATAACAATTCTTCTTGGTAGTCAATTTATGACTCTTCATATTCTTCTTCGGTGTCTTCTTTATCATATTCTTCTACTTCCATGAATATAACTCTTTATGTTTCATTGTCACTGACTTCATCTTCATCTGATGAGGAGATGTATTCTTTGGTGCATAAGATTTTCTTGAAAGATTTTTTTGTGGTTCTTTTTCCTTTATATGTTTGTTTTCTATTTGAGTAATCTTCATCATTCCTCTTATTTTCCTTATGAGGACATTTGTTAGCAAAATGACCAATACCATCAAAATTAAAACAAATCAATGGAAACTTACCTTTATATCTATCATTGGTTCCTTTGTTAAATCTTTTGACAAAGTTGGCCATTTCTTCATCATCTTCTGAGATGTCACTCCTTTTGCTATGTTCTTTTTCCTTTTTCTTTGATATTTTGGATGATTTGAAAGCTGCTTCTTTTATATCTGGATTTTCTTGTTCAATTCTCATTTCATATGTTGTGAATATTCCATGTAGTTCATCCATGCTTATTGAGTCTAGATCCTCTCTTTCTTCTAGTGCTGATATCTTAGGATCAAATCTCATAGGAAGATATCTTAGTACCTTTTGAACAATTACATATTCTTTAATTTATTCTCCCATCCCTATGATTACATTTACTGTTTCATCGAATCGTAAGAATTAAGTTGCAATATTCTCGTCTTCCTTCATCTTTAGTTGTTTGAACTGACCTATGTAAGTTTGAAGCTTTGTTGCTTTGACTTTTGAATCTCCTTCATAAATATTTTGAAGCTTGTCCCAAATCTCTTTAGCAGATTTACAATGTATAACTTTGGTGTATATTGATTCACAAAGACCATTCAAAAGTGCATATGTGGATTTGGAATTATTTTTCCCTAGTTTTATTGCTTTTTCATTTGTCGGTGGAACTGTTGGTTCTTTGTATCCACCTACAACAGATTGCCAAATTTCAAATCCCCATGCTTGTATATATGTTTTCATTCTTCTACTCCAAAATGCATACTTTTGTCCATCAAACTGTGGTATTCCATTTTTATACATGTTGTTTCTCTCCATGATCTACCTTTTAGTGGTTAAACTAATTTCTGAAGGAACCTGCTCTGAAACCAATTGTTGGATTACTAAGAGGGGGGGTGAATCAATAATAGAGCAATCCAATCTTTTTCAACCACAAAATGAAAGTGTTATATCAATGTATCATTATCATCCAATAATTGCAGAGTAAATAAACAATGAACAAATGAGCAATCATACACATACACAATACACCAGTGTTTTACGTGGAAACCCAAAGAGGGAGAAAATCACATAATTTTTTTATTATTATATGTCTTTAAGATTTACATTCATTGGAAGCACTGTCTTCATTTGTTTTCCAGCTGCAACTGGAAGGAGGCTCCAACCCCCTATTTTCTCAGGCTACAACCTGAGGGAAGCTCCAACTCCCCAATTCTATAGCTACAACCAGAAGGAGGCTACAACCCCCTCTGTTCTCCAGCTACAACCAGAAGGTGGCTACAACCACCTATCCTTGCCCTGTCCAACCACCCTGAAATATAAATTCCAAATGTAAACAACCTACCACTATCACTTAATCAACCACTGCCACTGTTAACCTGTCACTGTCAACCTGTACCAATAACCTGTAACAACCTGTACCAATCAACCTACAACAACCTGTACCAATCAACCTACAACAACCTATACCAATCAACCTACACCAAACAACCTATACCAATAACCTCAAAAACTATGTTCCATATCTCTCATAAATAGACCCCAACCATGTTGCTGCCGTGATTTTTATGTCGCACTTTTTCTGCCACGATTTTTATGCCCCACTTTTTCTGCTGTGATTTTTCTATCGCACTTTTTCTGCCGTGATTTTTCTACGCACTTTTTTCTACAATGATTTTTCTGCCGCACTTTTCTCTATCAATAATACCTACCCAAATAACCTTTCACAAAATATATATTCAATGATATTCAATAGGCTCAAGTGTAATTAAATGAGAGAGCCTTGCCTCTTATTTATACTTTCATGTAGCATCCCACTTTCCTTATTTTAGGGATTTCTCCATTAACTTTATTATTTAAATAATTTCTTTTGCAAACACTTTGATTACTTTGACCTTTTGGGGATTCTAGATGACTCATGAGGGTTCTCCAACTTCACATGGCCATAACTCTCTAACCGTGAGGAGTTATGTGATGTTCCACATACCACCAAAAATGGCATGATATGTACTATCCATATAGAATAGTCTTACCTCCAAATATATCAAAACTCATACCATTATTCATCAAACAAACTTGGGTCCATTACCCAAACCTTTGTGCTACCCGAATTCACTACTGAACTTTCTTCAAGGGTTGACATCAATGACAACCAACCCAACTAGTCAACATGACCATCTTGAATCTTGTCTTCTTTCTCCTTTTGAAATTGCAATGTGACCCCATCTATCAAATTTTGACATCCTTCTTCAATTCTGGATTTTATTTCTGATTTTCCTCATTAGGATTTAGGGATTCCTCAAATTTCTTGCAAATTTCCTCTTCGAGTTTTTTTATAATATCCTCTTTAAGTTTGGAGGTATTATCTTCATTCATATTATTTGATTCATAATCTTGTAAATTTCTTTTCACCTTATTAACATCATTAAAAGGTTCTTGATTATTCTTACATAACCTTTTGATTTCTTCATCTTTATTTTTCAATTCTTCCCTTGAATCATCCTTTTCCCACTTTGCTTTGCTACTCATTTCTTTTTTTTTAAATTTCTTAACCTCCTTTATGAGTGATTTATTAAGGGATTGCATCTTAGTGAACTAATTGTTTTTTTTATATAATATATTTGCTTAGATTTTCATTATCCTTTTGCAATTTGGAAATTTTTTATTTAGATTGAATTAAATCATACTGAATTTTATGCATCTCATCCATTTTTATATCCATAATCCATTTATTTGAGAAGATTTCTTCAAAATGTTTCCATGTGGCATATCATATAATGCCTTCATCATGAATTTTCCATCGCTTAGAAGCTCCACCAAAAAAAAAGATAACACAAAAGGATTCATACTAGATTCCTTTACCATCCTTAACAATTCCATACGAATGATTTCATCTTTATCTTCATCTCCACTAAATTTAGGTATTTACATGGATTCTTAATTGAGGTCTAACCATAAACCCCAACTTACAACTTCAATATTTTAACAATAATAATCTCAAATAGGCATGATTATTTTCCTAGTATATTACCATATGTTTTATCTTTCAAATATCTTTTGAACCACCTCGATCAAACATCCCAATAAAAAGTTATGATAATTTTAAGTTAACATACCTTTTAAAACCCTAATTTGGTGACTACCTTTATGGTCAACCTTCCTTCTAATGTATATCTGAAATTTCGATACTTATGAGTATGAAATTTTTACTTGTAGTACTTTTATGTCTTCTCTATAATTCCACATGTTTTACCAAAATTCGATGTGCCAAGTGAAAGTTATGGTAACTTTCCTAAAACTTGTTGATTTATGGCCTTTTCTAGAAAACGGACTTGTACATAATTCCACTCTTCCAATTTGTATGATATGATTCTAAAATTTTTACCCATAATAATATGGAATATTCTCTTTCCAATGCAATTGGTTTCATTGAATTTGGATATTTACTGAAGTATATATGATTGTTTTACCCATAACGTTTGTTTGAGACTAGTTTAGGGTTAACAAAAAAACCCTAATTTCCAAAGCCTTTATTTATGAAATTATAGCGTTTCAAAATACAAAATTTCTACCATTGGTAATTTGATATGTTTCCTCAGACTCCTAAAAATTTAATAGTTTGAATCTTTACCAAAACAATGTTATAGCTAAATTCCCAAGATGACTCATTTGAGACTAATTTTAGGGCTAGTCAAAATACCTAACTTCCATAGGCTATATATCAGAACATATAATGATGAGAAACATAAATTTTGTTACCAAACATACTTCAATATGTCTTATCAAGATTTTGAATTTTTTTTAGTATGAAACATCACTGAAAAAAGTTATATCGAAATTTCCCAGATGACTCATTTGAGATAGATTTCAGGGCTAGCCAAAAACCCTAACTTCCACATGATATATCTCAGAAAAGTATAACGACCCAAAAACTGAAATTTTTACCAAAGGTACTTTGATATGTCTTCTCATGATTCTGGAGATTTCATAGTCTGAAACCTTTCCAAAAACATGTTATTTCAAAAATTCCAAGATGACTCATTTCAAGCAACAAAACCCTAATATTGATGCTCTGATCCCAAATTTTATGTACTAAATACTTCAAATAGCACAAAAGACCAAAATTACACACCATGTACATAAATGTGAATGTGGAGTACAACTCCAATAAATATAAGAGATATGAGTTACACAATAACTCCTTAAAGACTAACAAAACCTCCTCCAATTACCCAAATACATTCAAACATCCAAATCACATCTCCTCAATAATGACTACATGATCTCTATATATAACTATTCACACATTTCACATGTGGCCCATTTATTATTTTGTCGTTCCTATTATATATACATTTACACATTACATGTACATGTAACCCCATATATTCCCCCCCAGGGTCATGTCATATACATCTAACCCCATATATGTCCCCCTTGGGGTCATACCAATTTTTGTTTCCAAGAAAAAAAAAAAACTTTATATTAAAGAATAAAAAAGTTACATTTAGTATGTGCACAAAGCACTGATAATAAAGAGAGTCTAATATAAATTTCATCGAAGATAAACTCTAGCCAATATTGTTCTAACCTGTTTACTACATATCTTATATTATCTGTAAATGACACAAAGGCCTACATAAAAAAACATGTCATATCCATATGGTCAAACAAAAAACACAATAAAAGTATCTTCTCAGAAGTATGGAATTTCATCAGTTCTCATCACAATAGAGATACATAACATAAATCAATAGTAAAAACAAGATATTAAAATTGGAGGGAAAAAGGTACTAATTCCCTATCCTCCCTATTCTCTTCCGAAAATAAGATCCTACAAAATTCAATGCAAGTGCAAAGGTACTCTAAATTCATTCAAATAATCAAAATAAATAAACATTGGACTTACCACAAATGACAAGGGAGAACTTGGTGAACTCATAATGATATGGGATGAGAAATTTGAAGAATTGACCATTTGATATTATCACTTTCCCCTTGCATTTGAGCCAGAAGAACAATCAATACATGTATGTTTCTTAAAAGAAAGATTTGGAAGCATGTAACATTCTAACTTGAAATAGAAATTTGAAGGTCCCTTTTATGAAACTGGTGAGCCTACTTTACATTGATGCACCAATACGTTTGGTTATACCATATGCATCGGTGTACTGTATTTTGATACACATCAAACACATATCTATTTTAAAACATCCATAAAGGAAAACCTCCCCAAAGAATGGAAGATTCTTGACAAAAAGGCACATGGATAATTTGGGTGGAAAATCAAAGAAACCGACAAGTATGAAGGATGAAGAATGGAAGGTTCTTGACAAAAAGGAACAGGTATAATTTAAAGGATGGAAATTTATATTAAAATGTAGAAACATGGGCTAATCTTACTAGTCCTTAATATACAAAATGTAAAATGTTTGCCGATATTTTTGCAAAACT
>JZKD02S1781823.1:23537-50692 GCA_000966675.3 Picea glauca | reverse complement strand
AGAGAATTTCAAAAATAGAGATCAAGAAATTTAATGGGAAAAGTTTTGAGTTGTGGAAGCTCAATATGGAAGATCTGTTGGTGGACAAAGATCAATGGATTGTTGTGTTTCTAGGTACAACACCTACAAGAATGTCAATCGAAGATCGGGAAAATTTTGATTGGAAGGTGAAGAGCATTATCTGGTTGTGTCTCTCAGATTCAGTATTACTAAATGTGTCAGGGGAAGCTACAACCAAGGCTTTATGCAATAAGTTAGGGGATTTTTATTAGTCTAAGTCCTTGGTAAAAACACTGTTCTTGTGGAAGAAGATTTACAACTTAAGGATGAAAGATGGATAATCAATGATAAAGCATCTAAACACCTTCAATATAGTGGTAAGTTAGCTATTATCTATTGATATTAATATTTGTGATGAAAATAAGTGTATCATTTTATTGTGCTCTTTACCAGACTCATGGGATGGTCTGGTTGTGGCCATAGGTAGTAATAAAACTAATTTAAGTTTCGATTATGTGGTCCCATCCTTGTTGTCGGAGGATATGAGATGAAAAAACATGGAAGGACAGAGAAGCAATGTAGATCCAAAAGTGTTAAGAGAGGGAAGGAATTTGATGATTTCCCTTGTACAGAAGAAAAAAATCTACAGAAGAAGGAAGAGATCTGTACTTGGATTCTTCAAGCACGCATGTAGATCATGAGGCATGGTTGGTTGACTCAGGTGCTTCCTTTCATATGACTCTTCACAGGGAGTGGTTTTTTGAATATGAAAGGTATGATGGAGGTGATGTTTTCCTAGGTGATGACTTGACAACCAAAATAATAGGACAAGGAAAATTCAAGTTGAATCTCATGGAAGGAAGCATTATAACCCTCCCTGGTGTTCTGCACATCCTAGGATTGGCAATAAATTTGATTTATGTAATAAAAATGGACAATGCAGGGGTAAAAACATTGTTTGAGAAAGAAACTTGTCGAATTGTTTGAGTATCAATGGTCGTTTTGAAGGGAGTCTAGATTGGAACTGTGTATAAGCTGAAAGGAAGCACTATTAGTGATGGGTGCAACAGTTCCATTGTTCATGAGATTGGAGTTGAAGAAGAAAAAACTCTTATAGTATTTGTAGAAAACACTATGTTGTGGCATTAAAGACTGGGGCATATCCAAGAGAAGGGACTTCAAGTACTACACGGTAAAGGTATGGTTGAAGGTATTTCTAACTTCTCTTTGGATTTTGATATCTATGAAAATTGTGTATATGGGAAGCAGAATTGGGTAATATTTCTCTCTAGTGCAATGAGGGCATAGGGAATTTTATTGTTGATGCATAATGATGTGTTTGTACCTGTGTCAGTTCCATCATTGGAAAAATCTATGTACTATGTTTCATTTATAGATGAATTCTCTAGGAATATATGGATTTACTTGCTCATGAAGAAATCTGAAGTCTTTGACAAATTCAAAGAGTTTAAGGCTCTTGCGGAAAATGAGACAAAGAATATAATTAAGGTGTCGAGGATGCATAATGGTGGAGAATAAAGTGGAAATGAATTCAAAGAATTCTATATGAAGTGTGTTATAGAAAGGCATAATATTACTCCATATACACCTCAACACAATGAAGTTGCAGAAAGGATGAACAAGACGTTGATGGAAAAAGCAAGGTGCATGCCTAATGGTGTTGGGATAGGAAAATAATTCTTGGTAGAGGAAGTGGGTATTGCATGTTACCTAGTTAATCAATCACCTTTATCATCATTGGATGAAAATATTCCACACAAGGTATGGACTGGTAATAAACCCTCTCTCACATATCTCAGGGTATTTGGTTGTGATGCCTATGTTCACATTCCAAAGGAAAACAAGAGTAAGCTAGATAAAAAACTGAAAATTGTATCTTTATTGGGTATAAAGATGGTATGAAAGGTTATAAGCTTTGGAACTCAGAAACTAAAAATTCAGTTTATAGTTGAGATGTGGTATTTAGAGAAATCAAATATGTTGTGAAACAGGAATTCCTACCAAAGGAGGAAGAACTAGAGAAAATAAAGTTTGAATTGAAGGATAATGAATCAAAATCTACAGAAGAATAAGAATTAGAAGAAGAATATCCTCATAGTCCAATATTGAAGATATCTATTTGGGAAAGAAGGAAACCAGAAAGGTATACTTCACTTGATTTTCATTCAAATTTTACTTTGTTTATTACTGATGATGATCCTAGAATTGTTAGGGAGGAAGTGGATTCAGAGGACAAAAAAACTTTGGAAAAAGGCCATGGTTGAAGAAATGTCATCTTTTGTAGATTTTAACCTTGTACAACATTTACTGCAAACATTTTTTTAGTAAAAGAATAGAAAAGATACAATGGAAAATACAAACATTACACAGATATTCTACATATTCTACATTCATTCATAGTGATAAATTGTTTACAATAAAATATACATATAGGAGCCAACGACATCCAAAACCCTAACCAAATGACCTGGATTAGTCAACAACCCTAATTCCTTAACTAAAAATAGAAAACCATCGACAAAAAACCATGTGCCGAAAAACCTCCCAACAATGGAAATGAGAATTGAGGCAACATGAAAAATGAAGAAAAATGCGACATGTTTCTCAAGGAAAAAACAATTTCTTGAGGGAGTTGCCCCCAAATACCCGCACAGGGGGCTTTCACCCCCCTGCACCCCCCTACGTTCCCGACACAATGCAAACACTACTACTCGTGGAAATAATATAAAACATAGCGAACATTCTCTCACTTGTTGTTTTCTTTGCATACATGGGGTTAAAGGGTTACATAGTCAACAATCCAGATCAGCAATGCCGATGGATTTTCTACACCAAGAGAAATTCTCAGTGCTCACAAAAATTGTTAATGAATCTGCAACATTCTTCAAAGTGTCCACCTTCATCAGTAATAGTTTCTTTTCTTCAACCATGTCTCTCACAAAGTGATATTGAATATCAATATGCTTTGTCTTTGAATGATAAGTCGGGTTCTTCACCAGAAAATTTGCACTCTCACTGTCACAATATATCCTTACAGCTTGTTGTACCAACCTGATACCTAAACACAATATTTGTAACCATATTTCTTCCTTACTTGCATGAGTGGCTGCCATGTATTAAGCTTATGTAGTTGAAAGTGCCACTACAACCTGTATTTTTCTCATCCAACTTATTGCTCCTCCAAACAGGTTAACCACATACCTACTTGTAGATCTCCTACGATCCATATATCCAACCTAGTCTTCATCAACAAAGCCATGTATATCCACCACTCTGTCTAATCTCGGTCTTCCTTGGTAGCACAATCCATAGCTAGCAGTGCTACGAAAATACTTGAAAACCCTTTTTACTATTGTCCAATGCTCCTTTCCTAGTTTTGACATATACCTACTCAAAACTCCCACTGCATGTGCAATTTTCGGTCTAGTACAGACCATTTCATACATCAAACTTTCAACTACACTCGCATATGGAACATGATACATGTCCTCCTCCTCTTCCTGTGTCTTGGGACACTGATCTGCATATAAATTTACACCAACAAGAATAGGAACATTGATCGGTTTACATTCCTGCATATTAAACCACTGCAATATTGTCTCGACATATTTTGTTTGATTTAACAAGAGTTTCCTCTTTTTTNAGAGAATTTCAAAAATAGAGATCAAGAAATTTAATGGGAAAAGTTTTGAGTTGTGGAAGCTCAATATGGAAGATCTGTTGGTGGACAAAGATCAATGGATTGTTGTGTTTCTAGGTACAACACCTACAAGAATGTCAATCGAAGATCGGGAAAATTTTGATTGGAAGGTGAAGAGCATTATCTGGTTGTGTCTCTCAGATTCAGTATTACTAAATGTGTCAGGGGAAGCTACAACCAAGGCTTTATGCAATAAGTTAGGGGATTTTTATTAGTCTAAGTCCTTGGTAAAAACACTGTTCTTGTGGAAGAAGATTTACAACTTAAGGATGAAAGATGGATAATCAATGATAAAGCATCTAAACACCTTCAATATAGTGGTAAGTTAGCTATTATCTATTGATATTAATATTTGTGATGAAAATAAGTGTATCATTTTATTGTGCTCTTTACCAGACTCATGGGATGGTCTGGTTGTGGCCATAGGTAGTAATAAAACTAATTTAAGTTTCGATTATGTGGTCCCATCCTTGTTGTCGGAGGATATGAGATGAAAAAACATGGAAGGACAGAGAAGCAATGTAGATCCAAAAGTGTTAAGAGAGGGAAGGAATTTGATGATTTCCCTTGTACAGAAGAAAAAAATCTACAGAAGAAGGAAGAGATCTGTACTTGGATTCTTCAAGCACGCATGTAGATCATGAGGCATGGTTGGTTGACTCAGGTGCTTCCTTTCATATGACTCTTCACAGGGAGTGGTTTTTTGAATATGAAAGGTATGATGGAGGTGATGTTTTCCTAGGTGATGACTTGACAACCAAAATAATAGGACAAGGAAAATTCAAGTTGAATCTCATGGAAGGAAGCATTATAACCCTCCCTGGTGTTCTGCACATCCTAGGATTGGCAATAAATTTGATTTATGTAATAAAAATGGACAATGCAGGGGTAAAAACATTGTTTGAGAAAGAAACTTGTCGAATTGTTTGAGTATCAATGGTCGTTTTGAAGGGAGTCTAGATTGGAACTGTGTATAAGCTGAAAGGAAGCACTATTAGTGATGGGTGCAACAGTTCCATTGTTCATGAGATTGGAGTTGAAGAAGAAAAAACTCTTATAGTATTTGTAGAAAACACTATGTTGTGGCATTAAAGACTGGGGCATATCCAAGAGAAGGGACTTCAAGTACTACACGGTAAAGGTATGGTTGAAGGTATTTCTAACTTCTCTTTGGATTTTGATATCTATGAAAATTGTGTATATGGGAAGCAGAATTGGGTAATATTTCTCTCTAGTGCAATGAGGGCATAGGGAATTTTATTGTTGATGCATAATGATGTGTTTGTACCTGTGTCAGTTCCATCATTGGAAAAATCTATGTACTATGTTTCATTTATAGATGAATTCTCTAGGAATATATGGATTTACTTGCTCATGAAGAAATCTGAAGTCTTTGACAAATTCAAAGAGTTTAAGGCTCTTGCGGAAAATGAGACAAAGAATATAATTAAGGTGTTGAGGATGCATAATGGTGGAGAATTAAGTGGAAGTGAATTCAAAGAATTCTATATGAAGTGTGTTATAGAAAGGCAGAATATTACTCCATATACACCTCAACATAATGAAGTTGCAGAAAGGATGAACAAGACGTTGATGGAAAAAGCAAGGTGCATGCCTAGTGGTGTCGGGCTAGGAAAGTGTCGGGCTAGGAAAATAATTCTTGGTAGATGAAGTGGGTATTGCATGTTACTTGGTTAATCAATCACCTTTATCATCATTGGATGAAAATATTCCACAGAAGGTATGGACTAGTAATAAACCCTATCTCACCCATCTCAGGGTATTTGGTTGTGATGCCTATGTTCACATTCCAAAGGAAAACAAGAGTAATCTAGATAAAAAACTGAAAATTGTATCTTTATTGGGTATAAAGATGGCATGAAAGGTTATAAGCTTTGGAACTCAGAAACTAAAAATTCAGTTTATAGTTGAGATGTGGTATTTAGAGAAATCAAATATGTTGCGAAACAGGAAGTCCTATCAAAGGAGGAAGAACTAGAGAAAATAAAGTTTGAATTGAAGGATAATGAATCAAAATCTACAGAAGAATAAGAATTAGAAGAAGAATATCCTCATAGTCTAGTATTGAAGATATCTATTTGGGAAAGAAGGAAACCAGAAAGGTATACTTCACTTGATTTTCATTCAAATTTTACTTTGTCTATTACTGATGATGATCCTAGAATTGTTAGGGAGGAAGTGGATTCAGAGGACGAAAAAACTTTGGAAAAAGGCCATGGTTGAAGAAATGTCATCTTTTGTAGATTTTAACCTTGTACAATATTTACTGCAAACATTTTTTCAGTAAAAGAATAGAAAAGATACAATGGAAAATACAAACATTACACAGATATTTTTCCCTTGGAAACCCAAAACCGGGAAGACCAACATATTCTACATTCATTCATAGTGATAAATTGTTTACAATAAAATATACATATAGGAGCCAGCGACATCCAAATCCCTAACCAAATTACCTGGATTAGTCAACAACCCTAATTCCTTAACTGAAAATAGAAAACCATCGACAAAAAACCATGTGCTGAAAAACCTCCCAACAATGGAAACGAGAATTGAGGCAACAAGAAAAATGAGGAAAAATGCGACATGTTTCTCAAGGAAAAAATAATTTCTTGAGGGCGTTGCCCCCAAATCCCCGCACGGGGGGCTTTCACCCACCTGCACCCCCCTACGTGCCCGACGCAACACAAACACTACTACTCGTGGAAATAATATAAAACATACCGAACATTCTCTCACTTGTTGTTTTCTTTGCATACATGGGGTTAAAGGGTTACATAGTCAACAATCCAGAGCAGCAATGCCGATGGATTTTCTACACCAAGATAAATTCTTAGTGCTCACAAAAATTGTTAATGAATATGCAACATTCTTCAAAGTGTCCAACTTCATCAGTAATAGTTTCTTTTCTTCAACCATGTCTCTCACAAAGTGATATTGAATATCAATATGCTTTGTCTTTGAAAGATAAGTCGGGTTCTTCACCAGAAAAATTGCACTCTCATTGTCACAATATATTCTTACATCTTGTTGTACCAACCTAATACCTGAACACAATATTTGTAACCGTATTTCTTCCTTACTTGCATGAGTGGCTGCCATGTATTAAGATTATGTAGTTGAAAGTGCCACTACAACCTGTATTTTTCTCATCCAACTTATTGCTCCTCCAAACAGGTTAACCACATACCCACTTATAGATCTCCTACGATCCATATCTCCAACCTAGTCTGCATCAACAAATCCATGTATATCCACCAGTCTGTCTAATCTCAGTCTTCCTTGGTAGCACAATCCATATCTAGCAATGCTACGAAAATAATTGAAAACCCTTTTTACTATTGTCCAATGCTCCTTTCCTAGTTTTGACATATACCTACTCAAAACTCCCACTACATGTGCAATTTTTGGTCTAGTATAGACCATTTCATACATCAAACTTCCAACTACACTCACATATGGAACATGAGACATTTCCTCCTTCTCTTCCTGTGTCTTGGGACACTGATCCACATATAACTTTACACCAATAAGAATAGGAACATTGATCAGTTTACATTCCTGCATATTAAACGACTGCAATATTGTCTCGACATATTTTGTCTGATTTAACCAGATTTTCCTCTTTTTTTGATCTCTTTTAATTTCCATGCCCAAAATGAAATTTGAAGCACTAAGATCCTTCATGTCAAATTTAGAGAACAACTGATTGTTCACATCTTGGATAATCTCTTTGTTGTTTCCTATCAGCAACATGTCATCCACATACAAGACCAAATAAATCAAATGATCACCAATTAATTTAAAATACACATAATGATCCTCTTTACTTCTTGTGAAACCAAGTCCCAACATATAAGTATCACGTTTTTGATACCACATCCTTGGTGATTATTTTAAACCATACAAAATTTTTTCCAACTTGCATACCAACTCCTTTCCCTCCACAACAAATCCTTCTGGTTGCTTCATATAGATTTATTCTTCCAGATCCCCATGTAAAAATGTTTTCTTCACATCCATCTGTTCTACTTCAAAATCAAATGCAACAACAACAAATAACATAAATATTATACAGGTTAACTTGGCAACAGGAGAAAAAATCTCACCAAAATCAATTCCATCAACTTGTGAATAAGCCTTTGCTACTAACCGAGTTTTGTATTTCTCCACTTTTCCTTTTGCACTCAGCTTCTTTTTAAATACCCATTTTTTTCCAATGGGATTTCTTCCAATAAGAAACTCCACTAGATCCCAAGCCTCATTCTTATCCAAGGCTTCCATTTATTCGTCCATGGTCTTTTTCCAGAGATTTCCATCCTCTGAATCCACTGCCTCCCTGATAGTTCTAGGATCATTATCAATAATAGACAAAGAAAAATTTGAACGGAAATCAAATGGAGTATACCTTTCCAGTAGCCTTCTTTCTCGAACTGATATCCTCAATACTGGAGTATGAGGATCTTCTTTTGTTGATTCCTGGTCTTCTGTAGAGTCTGATTCATCATCCTTTAAATCAAACTCTATTTTCTCTGGTTCTTCCTTACTTGGTAGGACTTCCTATTTAACAACATCCTTCATTTCTCTAAATACCACATCTTGGATATACACTACCTTCTTATTTTTTGGGTTCCAAATCTTATAACCTTTGAGACCATATTTATATCCAATAAAGATACACTTTTCAGCCTTCTTATCTAACTTACTCATTTTTTTCCTTTGGAACATGAACATATGCATCACAACCAAATACCTTGAGATGTGTGAGAGAAGGATTCTTACAAGTTCATACCTTTTGTGGAGTCTTGTCATCCAACACTAATGAGGGCAATCTGTTGACCAGGTAACATGCAATACCCACTACCTCTGCCCAAAATTCTTGCCCTAACCTGACACCACTGAGCATGCACTTTGTTCTTTCCATCAACATCATTTTCATCCTTTCTGTAACTCCATTCTGCTGAGATGTATATGGAGTAGTATTATGCCTTGCTATACCACACTTCTTATAGAATTCTTCAAATTCATTCCCGCAAAACTCTCCTCCATTATCTGTCCTCAACACCTTAATTCTTTTTTCTGTTTGATTCTAAACAAGATCCTTAAACTCTTTAAACTTGTCAAAGACTTCATATTTATTCCTAAGGAAATATATACAAGTATTCTTAGAGAATTCATCTATAAATGAGACATAGTACATATATTTTCCCAATGATGGGACTGATAGAGGTCCAAAAACTTCATTGTGAACTAGCTGTAAAATTCCTTCTTCCCTCATTGCACTAGAGGGGAATCTTACCCGATTATGCTTCCCATATACACAATGTTCACAAAAATCAAAATCCAGAGAGCAATTAGACATACCTTCAACCATACCTTTACCGTGTCGTAGTCAAAGACCCTTCTCTATGATATGCCCCAGTCTTTGATGCCACAACATAACCTTTTCTCTAGAGATTGTAGAATTTATTTCTTCTTCAACTCCAATATCAAGAACAATGGAACTATTACACCCATCACTAATACTTCTTCCTTGCAGCTTATACAGAGTTAAAAATCAAACTCCCTTCAGCAACAACATTTCTCCTCAAACCATCCTGCAGGTTTCCTTTTCAAATATTGTTTTTTCCCCTGCATCGTCCATTTTTCTTACAAAAATCAAATTTCTAGCCAAACCTAGGATGTGTAGAACACCAGGAAGTGTTATAATCCTTCCATATATGAGCCTCAACTTGAATTTTTCTCATCCTCTGATTCTGGTTGTCGAATCATCACCTACAAAAACATTACCTCCATCATACCTTTCATATTTGCACAACCACTCCCTGTGGGGATTCATATGAAAGGATGCACCAGAGTCAACCAACCATGCCTCATGATCTACATGTGTTATTGAAGAAGACAAGGGAAAATACCCTCTTTCTTCCTTGGAGGTCTTTTCTTCTGTAGAAGGAGATTCTTCAGATCGCTTCTTTTTCTCAACTTTGGATCTACACTACTTCTTGTAATGCCCTTATTTTCCACATCTCCAACATAACTTTACAAAATTTCCAGGAGATTTAGATCTACCCTTAGACTTCAATCTCCCACTTGAGAACATAGATCTATTTCTTTCCTAGGAATGTCCTCTTGTAAATAATGTGTTTATGCTCTGTCCTTCCATATTCTTCGGTCTCGTCTCCTCCAACAAAAAATATGACACCACTTCATCAAACTTCAAGGAAGTTGTATTACTACCTATGGCCACAACCATACTATCCCAAAAGTCTGGTAAAGAACACAGTAAACTGATACATTTATATTCATCTAAAATTTTAATCTCAACAGATACTAACTGACTTACCACAGTATTGAAGGTGTTCAAAGGCTCTACCATTGAGTCTCCATCTCTTATTCTAAGGTTATACAACTTATTTCTCAGGAATAGTTTATTCACTAGTGACTTAGACGGATACAACTTCCCCAAATTATCCCATAAATCCTTGGCTGTAGCTTCCTCTGACAGATTTAGTAACACTGAATCTGAGATATACAATTGAATTGTGCTCTTCGCCTTCCGATCCAAATTTTTCCAGCCATCTATTGAAGTTCCTGTAGGTGTAGTACTTAGATCTACCACAATCCATTAATCTCTGTCCACCAACATATCTTCTACCTTGAGCTTCCACAACTCAAAACTTTTCCCATTAAACTTCTCGATCTCCATTTTTGAAATGTTCTCCATTTCTTTTCACCTAAAAAATCAATACCAAAGATCTCCCACTGTAACAAGGCTTATCACAGTCTTGAGCCAAACCCTTGACCACAAAAGCGTGCCCATGAAGCCAACAAATATAAGATACCGAATGTAGATTTTGACCTTGTACAATATTTACTGCAAATAAATTTTTAGTAAAATAACATAAAAAATACAATGGAAAATACAAACATTACACATATATTTTTCCCCTGGAAACTGAAAACCGGGAAAACCAACATATTCTATATTCATTCATAGTGATACATTGTTTACAACACAATATACGTATAGGAGCCAACGACATACAAAACCCTAACCCAATGACTTGGATTAGTCAACAACCCTAATTCATTAAAAAAAAATAGAAAACCATAGGAAAAAAACCATGTGCTGAAAAACCACCCAACAATGGACACGAGAATCGAGACAACACAAAAAAATGAGGCAAAAATGTGACACATTTCTCGAGGATTTTTTTTTTTCTGGGGGGCACTGTCCCCAAACCCTTGTGCGGGGGGATTTCACCCCCCAAGAGGGGGCCTAGAGGCCCCCATCAAATCCCCTTGCGTTCCCGGCCCAACAAAAACACTACGACTCATGCAAAGAATATAACACATACCCAACATTCTCCCACTTGTTGTTTTCTTTGCATACAGAGGATTACAGGGTTATATAGTCAACAATCCATGGAAATAATGCCCATGGATCCTCTAAACCAAGAGAACTTCTCAGTGCTCACATATTTTGTTAATGAATCTGCAACATTCTTCAAAGTGTCCACCTTCATCAACAATACTTTCTTTTCTTCAACCATGTCTCTCACAAAGTGATATTGAATATCAATATGCTCTGTCTTTGAATGATAAGCAGGGTTCTTCGCCAGAAAAATTGCACTATGACTGTCACAATCTATCCTTACAGCTTGATGTACCAATCCAATACCTCAAAAGATTATAACACATACCCAACACATTTGGACAAAAATGAGCCTTTAGATCTAGTGGAGTTGTTGACTGGAAGAAATCCCATTGGAAACAAATGTGTGTTTAAGAAGAAGTTGAATGTATATGGTAAAGTGGAGAAATATAAAGCTTGGTTAGTAACAAAATGTTAAACCCAGGTAGAGNAACATGTCATCCACATACAAGACCAAATAAATCAAATGATCACCAATTAATTTAAAATACACATAATGATCCTCTTTGCTTCTTGTGAAACCAAGTCCCAACATATAAGTATCAAGTTTTTGATACCACATCCTTGGTGATTGTTTTAAACCATACAAAGAATTTTCCAGCTTGCATACCAACTCCTTCTTTCCCTCCACAACAAATCCTTCTGGTTGCTTCATATAGATTTATTCTTCCAGATCCCCATGTAAAAATGTTTTCTTCACATCCATCTGTTCTACTTCAAAATCAAATGCAACAACAACAAATAACATAAATATTATAGAGGTTAACTTGGCAACAGGAGAAAAAATCTCACCAAAATCAATTCCATCAACCTGTGAATAACCCTTTGCTACTAACCGAGTTTTGTATTTCTCCACTTTTCCTTTTGCACTCAGATTCTTTTTAAATACCCATTTTTTTCCAATGGAATTTCTTCCAATAAGAAACTCCACTAGATCCCAAGCCTCATTCTTATCCAAGGCTTCCATTTCTTCGTCCATGGTATTTTTCCAGAGATTTCCATCCTTTGAATCCACTGCCTCCCTGATAGTTCTAGGATCATTATCAATAATAGACAAAGAGAAATTTGAACGGAAATCAAATGGAGTATACCTTTCCAGTAGCCTTCTTTCTCGAACTGATCTCCTCAATACTGGAGTATGAGGATCTTCTTCTGTTGATTCCTGGTCTTTTGTAGAGTCTGATTCATCATCCTTTAAATTAAACTCTATTTTCTCTGGTTCTTCCTTACTTGGTAGGACTTCCTATTTAACAACATCCTTCATTTCTCTAAATACCACATCTCAAATATACACTACCTTCTTAGTTTTTGGGTTCCAAATCTTATAACCTTTGAGACCATCTTTATATCCAATAAAGATACACTTTTTAGCCTTCTTATCTATCTTACTCATTTTTTTCCTTTGGAACATGAACATATGCATCACAACCAAATACCTTGAGATGTGTGAGAGAAGGTTTCTTACAAGTTCATACCTCTTGTGGAGTCTTGTCATTGAGCACTAATGAGGGTGATCTGTTGACCGGGTAACATGCAATACTCACTACCTCTGCCCAAAATTCTTGCCCTAACCCGACACCACTGAGCATGCACTTTGTTCTTTCCATCAACGTCATTTTCATCCTTTCTGCAACTCCATTTTGCTGAGATGTATATGGAGTAGTATTATGCCTTGCTATACCACACTTCTTATGAAATTCTTCAAATTCATTCCTGCAAAACTCTCCTCCATTATCTGTCCTCAACACCTTAATTCTTTTCTCTGTTTGATTCTAAACAAGATCCTTAAACTCTTTAAACTTGTCAAAGACTTCATATTTATTCCTAAGGAAATATATACAAGTATTTTTAGAGAATTCATCTATAAATGAGACATAGTACATAGATTTTCCCAATGATGGGACCGATATAGGTCCAAAAACATCACTGTGAACTAGCTGTAAAATTCCTTCTACCCTCATTGCACCAGAGGGGAATCTTACCCGATTATGCTTCCCATATACAAAATGTTCACAGAAATCAAAATCCAGAGAGCAATTAGACATACCTTCAACCATACCTTTACCATGTCGTAGTCAAAGACCCTTCTCTATGATATGCCCCAGTCTTTGATGCCACAGCATAACCTTTTCTCCAGAGATTGTAGAATTTATTTCTTCTTCAACTCTAATATCAGGAACAATGGAACTATTACACCCATCACTAATAGTTCTTCCTTGCAGCTTATACAGATTTAAAAATTGAACTCCCTTCAGCAACACCATTGCTCCTCAAACCATCCTGCAGGTTTCATTTTCAAATATTTTTTTTACCCCTGCATCGTCCATTTTTCTTACAAAAATCGAATTTCTAGCCAAACCTAGGATGTGTAGAACACCAGGAAGTGTTATAATCCTTCCATATATGAGCCTCAACTTGAATTTTCCTCATCCTATGATTCTGGTTGTCGAATCATCACCTACAAAAACATTACCTCCATCATACCTTTCATATTTGCACAACCACTCCCTGTGGGGATTCATATGAAAGGATGCACCAGAGTCAACCAACCATGCCTCATGATCTACATGTGTTATTGAAGAAGACAAGGGAAAATACCCTCTTTCTTCCTTGGAGGTCTTTTCTTCTGTAGAAGGAGATTCTTCAGATCGCTTCTTTTTCTCAACTTTGGATCTACACTACTTCTTGTAATGCCCTTATTTTCCACATCTCCAACATAACTTTACAAAATTTCCAGGAGATTTAGATCTACCCTTAGACTTCAATCTCCCACTTGAGAACATAGATCTATTTCTTTCCTAGGAATGTCCTCTTGTAAATAATGTGTTTATGCTCTGTCCTTCCATATTCTTCGGTCTCGTCTCCTCCAACAAAAAATATGACACCACTTCATCAAACTTCAAGGAAGTTGTATTACTACCTATGGCCACAACCATACTATCCCAAAAGTCTGGTAAAGAACACAGTAAACTGATACATTTATATTCATCTGAAATTTTAATCTCAACAGATACTAACTGACTTACCACAGTATTGAAGGTGATCAAAGGCTCTACCATTGATTCTCCATCTCTCATTCTAAGGTTATACAACTTCTTTCTCAGGAGTAGTTTATTCACTAGGGACTTAGATGGATACAACTTCCCCAAATTATCCCATAAATCCTTGGCTGTAGCTTCCTCTGACAGATTTAGTAACACTGAATCTAAGAGACACAATTGAATTGTGCTCTTCGCCTTCCGATCCAAATTTTTCCAGCCATCTATTGAATTTCCTGTAGGTGCAGTACTTAGATCTACCACAATCCATTAATCTCTGTCCAGCAACATATCTTCTACCTTGAGCTTCCACAACTCAAAAATTTTCCCATTAAACTTCTCGATATCCATTTTTGAAATGTTCTCCATTTCTTTTCACCTGAAAAATCAATACCAAAGATCTCCCATTGTAACAAGGCTTATCACAGTCTTGAGCCAAACCCTTGACCACAAAAGCGTCCCCCTGAAGCCAACAAATATAAGATACCGAATGTAGATTTTGACCTTGTACAATATTTACTGCAAATAATTTTTTAGTAAAATAACATAAAAAATACAATGGCAAATACAAACATTACACATATATTTTTCCCCTGGAAACCCAAAACTGAGAAAACCAACATATTCTATATTCATTCATAGTGATACATTGTTTACAATACAATATACGTATAGGAGCCAACAACATACAAAACCCTAACCCAATGACTTGGATTAGTCAAAAACCCTAATTCATTAAACAAAAATAGAAAACCATAGGAAAAAAACCATGTGCTGAAAAACCGCCCAACAATGGACACGAGAATTGAGGCAACACAAAAAAATGAGGCAAAAATGCGACACATTTCTCGAGGATTTTTTTTTCTCGGGGGCACTGCCCCAAAACCCTTGTGCGGGGGGATTTCACCCCCCAAGAGGGGGCCTAGCGCCCCCCCTCAAAGTCCCTTGCATGCCCGGCCCAACAAAAACACTACTACTCATGCAAAGAATATAACACATACCCAACATTCTCCCACTTGTTGTTTTCTTTGCATACAGAGGATTACATGGTTATATAGTCAAAAATCCATGGAAATAATGCCCATGGATCCTCTAAACCAAGAGAACTTCTCAGTGCTCACATATTTTGTTAATGAATATGCAACATTCTTCAAAGTGTCCACCTTCATCAACAATACTTTCTTTTCTTCAACCATGTCTCTCACAAAGTGATATTGAATATCAATATGCTTTGTCTTTGAATGATAAGCCGGGTTCTTCGCCAGAAAAATTGCACTATGACTGTCACAATCTATCCTTACAGCTTGATGTACCAACCCAATACCTCAAAAGATTATAACACATACCCAACATATTTGTACAAGAATGAGGCTTTAGATCTAGTGGAGTTGTCGACTGGAAGAAATCCCATTGGAAACAAATGTGTGTTTAAGAAGAAGTTGAATGTATATGGTAAAGTGGAGAAATATAAAGCTTGGTTAGTAACAAAATGTTAAACCCAGGTAGAGGGAATTGACTTTGGTGAATTAATTTCTCATATTTCCAAGATAACTTCTATTAGATTTGTTTTATTTGTTGTTATTTCTTTTGATTTTGAGGTAGAACAGATGGATGTGAAAACAACATTCCTACATGGGGATCTGAAAGAACAAATCTATATGAAGAAACCATAAGGATTTATTGTGAAGAGAAATAAAGAGTTGGTGTGCAAGATGAAAAATTAATTTTATGGGTGATTCAGGTGGATATCGGTGGCCACCCACCTTTTTCGACTGGGTCAAAATGGTTTTTTGACAATTTTGGCAATTTACTATTTTTAGTAGGTTTTAACTTACGGGGCCATTTTGAGGGCCTAAATGAAGGTTTTTTGAGATAGAGGTTATTAATTATGATCAAAGGAATTATTAATCCCCCAAAATGAATCTCCTTGATGATACCTTTCCAACGAGCTATCATACACCTAAAACGAAGATTGTATGCAAAAGTTACGACCCTAGGAAGTTGATGTACTAACTTACCCAAACGGGGCCCACATGAATTTTGGCGCTTCATCTTCTAGGGTTAGGTTTTTGGATGTCTAGGGTTTTGGCATTCCTATTTATTGTAAAAATTCTTTCAGAGCCTCATTGTACTCATCTTCTTGTGAATGTGAGTAGCTGTCACATCTCTTCTCAGAGATAATATGCCACCATTCTAGCGAGTCTTTCACTCTGTATTTTTACCGTCTCTATACATTTCTTTCATTAATAGAAATCATGTATTACTATATCTCTGCATTTATGGTTGCATATCTAATATATTTTTGTTATATTATTGGATATACCTGACATCTCTGAGAATTTCTTTATTATATCTCCGCTCTCATTTCGTGCCGAAAATAATCCAGATTAGTGGTATCAGAGAAGGCTGCTCTTGATCATTTTTTAAGTGCATGTCCTCGATGAGGTCTGATTATAGAAAGTTGGTTCTCGAGCTTGTCTCTCTTGAAGACAATCTCTCTCGCACACCCAAGAAACCCTCAATGGCGGAAGAAAAGAAAAACGACAGAGCAGACGATCCTATCAATCTGTTGATTGAGCAATCTCTCACGCTACAGAGAGACAAAATGATGGAGAATTTTTCCCACATCCTTCAACTCCTATCGATAGCATCAGGCACATCTTCATAAAGTGGCCACTTTGGAGGAACCTTGCCTTTCAAGGTGCAATTTAATTTTGATATTCCTATATTTGAAGGAAAGATAGATGTAGAAGCCCTAGAAAAATGGTTAACTCTGTTAGAAGGTTATTTCTTTGTTCACAATTTTTCCGACAAAGAAAAGATCACCTTCGCACTCCTTAAATATCTCCCTCATGTCAAACATTGGTGGGTACTGGGAGAAAAGTTTGACAAAGGAGTCTGGAATATTTGTGGTCGATCCCACCTGGGATTTTTTTGTGGATGTGATAAAGGAACAATATTACCCTGTTGGCAACTATGAGGAACAGTACATGAGATGGAACACACTGTAGCAAGAGAGGGGCCAAGCAGTTCCAGATTTCACCAATACCTTCCATACCTTGTGCACCAATATGGGTATCAAAGACTCTGAGTGAAATTTGGTTCTAAAATACCGTGGGGCTCTACACAGATACATCCAGATTGAAATGGATTTTCTGGACATCTCATCACTCGGTGTTGCTTATCGATATGATGTTAAAATTGAGCAGAAATTTAAGCACCAAAAAAAATGGGGATTCAGGTCTGCAAATCCACAACAACCAAAGTATGACAAAGAAAACCCTAACAAACAGTCTCCCGAAAACCAGTCCAAGACACAGGAAAACAAGGGTCACGGGAAGACAAAGAAGGACACCGAAAAATGGTGTGATTTCCTCAAAATCCCCTGGCACAACACCGATGAATGTCGCTCAAAATAGTCATTGGTGGCCGAGATCAAAGACAAGGAGCCGAACCCTTATTCAGAATCTGATTCTCAAAATACTGGTAAAGGATAGATCATTGACGCAGACCACACTGCTATTGTTGCGACTGCAACAATTCGACCAGAAGAACCAATAGATCCTGAAGAGGGGGAGCAATTTTTTAATTCACAGATGTGAGTGAAGGGGACCCCACTGCATTTTATTGTTGATAGCGAAATCCAGAAGAACCTCATCTCAGCAGAGGTCGTCAAACAGTTGGGATTGTTGACAACACCACACCCACAACCATACAACATCAGGTGGCTTCACCAAGGAAGAGATCTTTGTGTCAGCCAGTAGTGTCGATGATCATAGAGTATCCAACCCTTCAAGGATGAGGTATTATGTGATGTTTCCCCACTGTATGTCTGTGATGTTCTCTTGGGCCAACCATATATGTGGAATCCCCATGCTATTTATGAGTCTCGACCCCGCAGTGTCATTGTTACTTTGGGGGGTCATCTCTATAGAATACCAGAGGTAGTTCCGACTACTATTCCACCAAAAAAGTGTCGTAAGGTAGTATCTCATACTGCAAAATTTAGCTTCTTCACAATCTATTCAAAAGGAGAACAAAAGGACACTGCAACCACTACAGCCTCGCCCCAAGCACCTTCTATCCAACAGAAGCAGGTCGAAAAGGCTGCATAAAAGCGCAAAGATTCCTTCTGCACACCGTCCTATCATGTATCTCGACTTGTTGAATAGCCTCAGCCTCAACAGGTGCTTGACATACTTCCACAAACTGAGCAGTGTGATGTCTCCAACAATATAAGCAGCTCACCAAGATACAGATTCAACAAACACTTTTCCCTCTCCCCCGGGAACTCAATGCAATGGATACCATTGCTTCCTAAGGAGGGAGGATTGATCCAGATGGATATTGGTGGCCACCCACCTTTTCCGACTGGCTCAAAAAAGTTTTCTGACAATTTTGACAATTTACTATTTTTAGCAGGTTTTAACTTCCGGGGCCATTTTGAGGGCCTAAATGAAGGTTTTTCAAGATCAAGGTTCATAATGATATTTGAATGCATGATTGAGCCCCCAAAATGAATCTCCTTGAAGATAAATTTCCAACGAGCTATCATACGCTTAAAACGGAGATCGTATGCAAAAGTTACGACCCCGGGAAGTTGATGTACTAACTTACCCAAATGGGGCCCACATGACTTTTGGCGCTTCATGTCCTAGGATTAGGCTTTTGGATGTCTAGGTTTTTTGGCATTCCTGTTTATTATAAAAATTCCTTCAGATCCTCATTGTACTCATCTTCTTGCGAATGCGAGTAGCCGTCACATCTCTTCTCAGAGATAAGCTTCCACCATTCTAGTGAGTCTTTCACTCTGTATTTTTATAGTCTCTGTACATTTGTTTCATTAATAGAAATCGTGTATTACTGTATCTCTGTGTTTATGGTTGCATCTCTGATATATTTTTGTTATATTATTGGATATATGTGACATCTCTGTGCATTTCTTTATTATATCTCCGCTCTCATTTCGTGTCGAAAATAATCCAGATTAATGGTATCAGAGCAAGCTACTCTTGATCGGTTTTTCAGTGCATGTCCCCGATGAGGTCCGATTATAGCAAGTTGGGTCTCGATCTTGTCTCTCTTGAATACAATCTCTCTCGCACACCCAATAAACCCTCAATGGCGGAAGAAAAGAAAAATGACGAAGCATACGATCCTATCAATCTATTGCTTGAGCAAGCTTTCATGCGACAGAGGGACGAAATGATGGAGAATTTTTCCCACATCCTTCAATGCCTGCCAATAGCATCAGGAACATCTTCTTCAAGTGGCCACTTTGGAGGCACCTCACGTTTCAAGGTACAATTTAATTTTTATATTCCTGTATTTGAAGGACAGATAGATGCAGAAGCCCTAGAAAAATGGTTAACTCTGCTAGAAGGTTATTTCTCTGTTCACAATTTTTCCAACAAAGAAAAAATCACCTTCGCACTCCTTAAAGCTCTCCCTCATGTCAAACATTGGTGGGAAATTTACTGGGAGCAAATTTCCACAGAGGAGTCTAGAATATATGGGGTCGATCCCACTTGGGATTTTTTTGTGGATGCGGTAAAGGAACAATATTACGCTGTTGGAAACTATGATGACCAGTACATGAGATGGACCACACTGCGACAAGAGAGGGGCTAAGAAGTTCTGGAGTTCACCAATACCTTCCATACCTTGCACACCAAGATGGGTATCAAAGCCTCCAAGCGAAATTTGGTTCTGAAATACCATGGGGATCTACACAGCAACATCCAGACTGAAATGGATTTTCTGGACATCTCATCATTCAGTGCTTCTTATCGATATGTTGTTAAAATTGAGCAGAAATTTAAGCACCAGAACAAATGGGAATTCAGGTCTACAAATCCACAACAACCAAAGTATGACAAAGACGGCCCTAACAAACAGTCTCCCAAAAAATCAGTCCAAGACACAGGAAAATAAGGGTCACGGGAAGACAAAGAAGGACACTGGAAAATGGTGTGATTTCCACAAAAGCCGCTGACACAACACTGATGAATGTCGCTCAAAACATTCATTGGTGGCCGAGATCAAAGATAAGGATTTGAACCCTGATTCAGAATCTGATTATGAAAATACTGGTAAAGGAAACATCATTGACGGAGACCCCACTGCTATTGTCGCAATAGTAGTAATTCAACCAGAAAAACCAACAGATCCTGAAGAGGGGGAGCATCTTTTTCATTCACACATGTGGGTGAAGGAGACCCCACTGCATTTTATTCTTGATATAAGAATCCAAAAGAACCTCATCTCAGCAGAGGTCATCAAACAATTTGGATTGTCAACAACACCACACCTGCAACCATACAACATCGGGTGGCTTCGCCAAGGACGAGATCTTCGTGTCAGCCAACAGTGTCGATTGTCATATGGTATCCAACCCTTCAAGGATGAGGTATTTTGTGATGTTGCCCCACTGGGTGTCTGTGATGTTATCTTGGGCCAACCATATATGTGGAAGCGCCATGATTTTTATGAGTCTCGACCCCGCAGTGTCATTGTTACTTTGGGGGGTCATCTCTATAGAATACCAGAGGTAGTTCCGACTATTGTTCCACCAAAAAAGTTCCGCAATATAGTATCTCATACTGCAAAATTTATCTTCTTCATAATCTGTTCAAAAGGAGAACAGAAGGACAGTGCAACCACTACAGCCTCGCCCCAAGCACATTGTATCCAACAGAAGGAGTTCGACAAGGCTACAGAAAAGTGCAAAGATTCCTTCTGCACATTTTCCTCTCATGTATCTCGACTTGTTGAACAACCTCAACCTCAACAGGTTCTTGACATACTTTCACAAACTGAGCAGCACGATGTCTCCAACAATACAAGCAGTTCACCAAGATACAGATCCAACAAACGATTTTCCCTCTCCCCCGAGAACTCAACACAATGGAGACCAGTTCTGACGCAACCCTCCTGCCGTCTCTGACACAAACCTCCTGCCCTCGACAACACAGTCGCTTTCACCAGGATCTTCGCTTTCCACGAGCCCGAAGAACCCAACGGTTCTTCTCTCTTCCTAACGGATTCTCTGCAACCCACAGTTCACTCCTCTCTATGTTCTCTTTTCCTCTACTTCGGGGGATCGGAACTTCGTCTCTCACACTACCAACCGCTTGGGATTTTAACGTTCGATACCCGATGCACCGTGATGCCGAGACTCACGATCCCACGATCTCGCGGCTTCGCTTCTCGCGAGTCCAAAGTAACTCCCCTTCGGCTTTTAAGGCCCGAGTCGCCGATACCCGAGTGTCGCTACCTCATCCCCTCGCGAGTTCGCGACTTACGAAACTAGTTGCCTGCTCCTCAACCCCCGAGACCCAACGTTCCGAGATCACGTGTCACCGGCCCCTCTGAAAATCGACGGCTCCCACAAAATCTGGAAATCGCTACTCGCGATATCGATGTGCATGCACTCTTGCACTCGCCAACCCCGATATGCCGATATGCGACAGCAAGTGGATTCTACTTGTGCTTGAAGATTTACGCTCTCCCTGAAATTCAAGTCGTCGATTCTCTTCCTTTTGAAGAGTCCTCCGCTCCAAAACTTCTCCCGTTCAGGCTTCACCTAGGTCTGTTCCGCTTTAATTACAAGGAACTCTCCCTCCTGAGATTTCACCAACTTTCTACTCAGAACCACTCTGAACTCAATTCTTCCATAAATTCACATACGTGGCATATGAAAGAAGTAAGTAACAGGAAGCAAATATGCAAAGGCACAATGCCAACAACACACAGAAAATAAACATGTTCATGGAATTTAACCACAACCCTCCTGTTCTTCTCTTCCCAGGCTTCCCTCTGAGACTTCAACTCAACCTGCACTTCACCTGCACGGTTCGAATAACTCAACATGACTTCTGAGCAAACAAAGATGAGGGTTTAACTGTCCATCTTCCTCAATGCACTCTATGCAGAGGTATTCCACTGCACTCTATGCAGGAATCTCCTAGCTTAAACAGAGAAACGATTGAAACTCATTCTCTCATTCCCTTAGATTTCGAACTTGCCATGCAATCACATATGTAGCATATAGAAAATAGGCAAAACAAGAAGCAAATATGCAACAACATAATATCAACGACACATAGAGAATAATCACAGCCATGAAATTGAATCAAAGCTTTTCTATTAATTCAATATCTGTACATGGGGATTCTCCACCAGCTCTCTGAGTTGCTCTCCTTCTGCTTCCTGAATGCTAATGTTGAATAAATATCTCCATTATAAAAAGGAGGGTGCCTATATTCGTTTTCCCTCCCGAAAGTAAAACTGTCTAATCTACAGTTAATTCCTATCTAATAGCATTAAAACTATTAAATGCTTTCCTATCTATAACATAATACAAGTGCTCTCATCTTTGAATGCCTTCATTTAAACAGCGGCGCAACAATCTTCAAAGTAATTCAAAAAATGCATGTGCTGGTGCTGTCCAACTGTATTCTCATTATCCTCACGCTGGCTTTCTTGATGAAGTCATAGATGCTCCTGCATCATACTCCTCGGCTCAAAAGATTTCATGGGCTCCTGTCCATGAGTTCCTGCATAGTGTGACCATGCTTCTGTATGACTGCCTCTGTTTCCCAGCTAGCATCCTCCACTGGGTGATTCTTCCACTTCACCAGGTATTCAAAATACTACTTCCGCCTGGTCTTCTTTCCTGGGCGCTTATCCAGTATGCACTCCATTTGCGGTTTCTGTGCGACTGGTAATTGCTTCTGCCATTAGATCACCGGTTCCTCAGTTCCAGTGTCTACTTCTTCAACCCTGTAGGGGTATAAATCCGAAATATTGAAAATCGGAGATATCCTGATGCCCTCTGGCAACTCAAGCTCATACGCATTCTCCCCGAACTTTTTCAGGACTCTACATGGCCCGATTTTCTTCATCTTGAGCTTGTTATATGTTCCCCTTGGGAACCTTTCCTTCCTCAAGTGCACCAGAACCATGTCCCCAACTTCAAACTGAAGTTGTCTCTTCCTCTGATCGGCTCTGCGCTTGTACTCTTGGTTGGACTTCTGCAGTCGCTGCTTCACCTGCGTGTGAAGTTCTTGCATCGCCTCAGCGAATCTTTCTGCACTCGCGCTGCTAGTTTCAGCTTGTTCTGGCTCCCTGAGCTCAGAAACTCCTCTCGGCTGTGTCCCATACAAAATCTGAAATGGACTCTTACCTATACTTCGATTCACCGAATCGTTGTACGCGAATTCTGCTTGTGGTAGGATCTGATCCCAACTGGTGTGATTCTTAGTCACCAGGATTCTCAACAGATCCCTCAAGCTTCTATTGATCACCTCGGTCTGTCCGTCTGTCTACGGATGATAAGAAGAACTAAATGCTAAGTCAGTCCCCAGCTTCTTCCATAGCGTCCTCCAGAAATGACCTATGAACTTGGTATCCTGATCCGAGACTATGCTTCTCAGTAATCCATGCAACCGGACAATCTCTTTGAAAAACATATTTGCGATGTGGGTTGCATTGCTGGTCTTATGACATGGAATGAAATGTGCCATCTTTGAGAACCTGTCTACCACTACAAAAATGGAATCAACTCCTCACTGTGTTCTCGGTAAACCTAACACAAAGTCCATGCTAATGGCTTCCCATGGCCTCTCGGGTATGGGTAATGGCTGATAGAACCCTGTGTTCTGCTTTCGGCCCTTCTCATGTTGACATATTCGACACCTGTCAACAAATCGCTTTACATTAGCGTGCATGCCCGACCAATAATATGATTCGCTCAACTTGGTGAATGTTTTGTCAGGCCCAAAATGACCTGCTAAGCCTCCACTGTGCTTTTCCTTCACCAAATTCTCTCTCATAGAGCAGTCCGAAATGCACAATTGATTGCCTTTGAACAGTAATCCATCCTGGATCAGGTAGTCAATCCACAGACTCCTATCCCTGAGAACTGGGTTCTCGGCTGCCTCGTATGCCTCGCCAAAGTCTGCGTCACCTGCATACATATCTTTCAGATTCTCAAAACCCAAAGTCTTGACCCTGAATTCCTGCAGTAATAAACACTTTCTGCTCAAGGCGTCAGCTACCTTGTTGGCAGTCCCTGAAATGTGCTTTATCACAAATGTAAAATTCTGCATATATTCCACCCACTTTGCATGCTTCGGGTTCAACTTCTCCCGTTGACTCACGAACTGTAACACATGATTATCACTATATAGAACAAATTCCTTGGGTATGAGATAATGCCTCCACCTTTTCAATGCCTGTATAATGGCATATAACTCCTTATCATATGTGGAGTACTTCAGTTTCGCATCATCCAGCTTCTCACTGTAATATGCAACAGGTCTGTCATCCTGACTTAAAACCCCTCCAACAACATACCCACTGGCATCACACTTCACTTGGAAGGTTTTCTGAAAATCTGGCAGCACTAACACTGGTTGCTCAGTTATATTTCGCTTCAACAAATTGAAGCTCCTTTCAGCCTCTGCTGTCCAATGGAAAACCTTATGCCGCTTCTTCACAGTGTCCATCATTGCGACACTGATTCCACTAAAATTTTGAATGAATTTTCTGTAGAAGCTTGCCAAACCGTGAAAGATCCTTACCTCAAAAACATTTATTGGCGATGGCCAATTCCTGATTACTTCAACCTTCTCAGGATCCATCTTCAATTCATTTGCTGAGATTACAAAACCCAAATAAATGAGTTCTTTCTGCATGAAGGAACACTTCTTCAAATTGATCAGCAGCTTCTCCTGCTGTAGCCTTCTCATTACAATAGCCAAATGCCTCAAGTGTTCAGCCTTCGTCTTGCTGAAAATTAAGATATCATCAAGGTATACGACCACAAATTTGCCAATGAATTCCCGCAGGACTTCATTCATCAGCCGCATAAAAGTGCTTGGCACGTTTTTCAACCCAAACGGCATGACCAACCATTCGTACAAACCCTCGTTTGTTTTGAATGCCGTCTTCCATTCATCTCCCTCTCGCATCTGGATCTAATGATATCTGCTCTTGAGATCTATCTTGGAAAAGTAATTTGCTCCACTTAGGAAATCCATCAGATCATCCATTCTCGGTAGTGGAAATCTGTACCTGATGGTAATTTTATTTATCGCTCTGGATTCTGTACACATCCTCTAGCCTCCATCCTTCTTCGGACTCAACACTGTCGGAACAACACATGGACTAAGACTTTCTCTGACCAGTCCTTTATCCTGCAGATCCTGAACCTACCTCTTGGCCTCCTCGTTCTCCCGGGGTGTCAACATGTACACTACCTTATTTGGAAAACTTGCTCAGGGTATGAGGTTAATGTGGTGACTCACACTTCACATCGGTGGCAACGAACGAGGTAGTTCGTCCATGATGATATCAGTGAATTCTCCCAGCAGTTCCTGAACCTCTTCCAGCAAGTCGTCCACTCTTGTGCTTGTCAGGACAATTTTCGGCTTCCTGACAACAAAGAACTGTGTATCTTCATTCTTCTCCAGCTCTGTGAGAAGCTCTTTCCCACTCATGAGAAGTATCGTGCTGGTTACTTCTGGCTCCACCTTCTTACCCTTCCCTGGAAGCAATGTATGTGTTCTTCCATCCTTCTCCAAGGTGTAGGTGTTCATTCTCCCATCATGAACAACATTTCTATCATACTGCCATGGTCTCCAAAATAAAACATGACAAACATCCATGGGAATGACATCACACAAAATTTTATCTTTATAATCACCCATTTTAAATTCAACCAAGCACTGTCTCGTAACACATACCTGGTGTCCTTTCTGCATCCATGTCACTTGGTATGGGCTCGGGTGCCTGTGCATATCCAGCGCCAATTTCTCCACCATCTCGATTGAAACGAGATTATCGGTGCTCCCACTGTCCACTATGACCTTGCATTTCCATCCCTTGGTCTTGCAAGTCGTCCGGAACAATCTGCATCTTTGCGCTGTGTCCTCCACCTCTTTCTCAGGTTTCAAAAGGACCTTATGCATTGTCAGTGACTTCCCACTTCCAGTATCTTCATCTTCAACATCACGCCTCTGCGCCTCAGCGACGTGAGCTTTCCCTCTGTCCATTTTCCTATCTGGACATTCCACGGCCTTGTGTCCGTCTTTCCCACATGTAAAACATGTGATGACTCCTCCACGTCCTCTACCTCTACCTCGAGTACGAGGAAATGTATTGGCGTCAGCATATCCTCCTTGCTGATCATCTTGCTACCTCCTTGGCTCAGCATATTGCTGCCTCTACTGTGAGGTTCCACCTCTTTCAGCTTTTCCCTGAGGCCTCTTCCAATCCTCCTTGGGCTTCTGTGTTCTTTCCTGAGAAACTGCCTTGCCTCGGGGCTGACTTCTACCTCACCCTCGCTGTCCCTGCTTGGGGCTCAGCTTCTCTTCGGCCTTCAGATCCATCTGGTACGCATCCTCAACTGTCCATATGGTCATCATGCTCAGCTCGTTCTGAAGGTCATCCCTCAACCCATTCAGGTATCTCGCCACCTTTTCGTCATCACTCTCTCGGTGACCTGCTCGAATGTTGAGCCTATAGAATTCTTCGGTGTATTCTTTCACCGTCATCACCTTCTGTCTCAGGTTCTGCATGCGCCTGAACAGAGTGATCTGGTAGTCTCTGGGGATGAATTTCTCTTTTATCTTAGCGATCATCCTGTCCCAGCTCTTTATCTTTTGTTTTCCTTTGGAACGCCTGTCTGCCTGCAGCTCGTCCCACCATAAGGCTGCATGTACTTTCAATTTAGTGACAACATGCCTCACCTTCTTGTCCTCTTCGATATCTTCGTAATCGAAGTAGGTGTCGAGTGCTCGGATCCAATCCAACAACTCTTCTGTGTAAATTCTAACCTTGTACAATATCTACTGCAAACTGATATTCAGAAAAGAACAGAAAAGATACAATGGAAAATACAAACATTACACAGAGATTTTTCACCTGGAAACCC
>JZKD02S1781823.1:0-17523 GCA_000966675.3 Picea glauca | reverse complement strand
CAACTTATTTACCTAAAAATCCTCTCCTTAGCTGGTGAAAAACAAAGATTTCACCAGCTAACTAGCAAAGTTCAAGACGAGTTAGCTGCTGAAAGCGCAGATTTTTTTAAAATCAAATTTCTCAGTCGTGGAGAGTCCATTTTACATGCTTGAATAGTCGATCGACATCTAAAAATACTAAGATTTCCAATGGTGCTTTCAAATCTATATTTGGAGCTCGGGAAGGTAATCAAAATTTCCCTTCAATATTAGGCATCATTCTTCAAACAAATTTCAAAATGAATTATTTGATCGCTAACATCTAAGTATTTCCGCCTGGTCTTTGACACTTCATTCCTTCATGCTCATTCCCTGTAGGTTATATCCAGGCATAAAACCCAATCTTGTAGTTGCCTCAAATGAAATGTTGACCCAATTTTTTCCCCTTTGGCAAAGTAATCAAAATCTTCAACATTGATGATATCAAAACATAGCATACTATTAATGAGGTTATCATATGCCAAAACAAATGCCAAAATTACTGTCTAATTATCATTCATACTTATACTAGCATTATTCATAGTGTCCTTTGAAGTTTTGACAATATATATACTCTTTGATCCAACATGCAAGAATAAAGGAAACCATCTCGTTGAATGAGGCTTTATAGATATTAACTGCAATAATACCCTTATAACTTTTGTTTCAAATTGTTGCAGACTTGCTGCCACGATCAATATTTCTGTAATGTTTGGAAATGGGAATCAATATCTATATGATCTTCTAGCATGTGAATTTTAATAAAAACTGCTCTGTGGCTATTGTTATGCTTGTGCATTGGCTTTGATTTTATTTGTATGTTCTTGTTGCTATGTAGGTCGCATGGAGCTGAAACATAGGAGCAAGAGCTAGACTCAGTGTTTTACCTACTGGCAGTGAATGACATTTATCTATTTTTCCTTTGAATGCTCAGAAGTTTTGATCTGTATAAGTGTATAACAAGTGGCCTACAATTTGTCATTGGCCTCAACACCTGGGCGCTCATTAGACACTTTGCTCGACAGTTGCAAGCTTTGTTTGACTGATAGTCTTTCATTTGATGTTGATCTTGAGTCCCAAAGTTTCTCACTCTTTGTCAATAATTCCTCGAGGTGTGCATGCATAGGAAAGATATGGTCACTATAACCATTGCTGAAGTTTCCTTTTGATATTTACAATAGTAAGCGATTTCACCAACTTACTTGCTGTGGGGAGTACACCTTAATCATTGAAACCCGAGGCTTTCACTAGCTAACTTCAACTTCACAACATACGTTAGCTGTTGAAAAGATTTTTCTCAAAATTTTGAAAAGATCTTTTGAGGATCAATTTATTTCTAAGATAAAATCTTAAATCCTATGTTTTGATACTTCTAAAATCTAAAAATTTATAAAGAATCCTATTAATGATCATGCTATCACCTACAAAATGAAAAACATTGACTAATTCATTTTGGGAGATAACACCACCATTCTAGCAAGTCTTTCACTTTGTATTTTTATAGACTCCGAGAGACATTTGATTCTGAAATACCGTCGGGCTCTACATAGATACATCCAGACTGAAATGGATTTTCTGGACATCTCATCACTCGGTGTTGCTTATTGATATCCTATTAAAATTGAGCAGAAATTTAAGCACCAGATCTGCAAATCCGCAACAACCAAAGTATGACCAAGATGACCCTAACAAACAGTCTCCCAAAAACAAGTCCAAGACACAGAAAAAGAAGGGTCACGGGAAGACAAAGAAGGACACCAAAAAATGGTGTGATTTTCACAAAATCCCCTGGCACAACACCGATGAACGTCGCTCAAAACAATCATTGGTGGCCGAGATCAAAGACAAGGAGCCGAACCCTGATTCAAAATTTGATTCTGAAAATAATGGTAAAGGACATATCATTGATGTAGACCCCATTTCTATTGTCGCAACTGCAACAATTCAACTAGAAGAACCAATAGATCCTGAAGAGGGGGAGCGCCTTTTTCATTCACAGATGTGGGTGAAGGGGACCCTGCTGCATTTTATTGTTGATAGCGAAAGCCAGAAGAACCTCATCTTAGAAGAGGTCATCAAACAGTTTGGATTTTTGACAACACCACACCCAAAGCCATACAACATCAGGTGGCTTCACCAAGGACGAGATATTCGTGTCAGCCAGCAGTGTCGATTGTCATACGGTATCCACCCCTTCAAGGATGAGGTATTATGTGGTGTTGCCCCACTGGATGTCTGTGATGTTCTCTTGGGCCAACCATATATGTGGAAGCACCATGTTGTTTATGAGTCTCGACCCCACAGTGTCATTGTTACTTTGGGGGGTCATCTCTATAGAATATTAGAGGTAGTTCTGACTACTGTTCCACCAAAAAAGTGCCACAGGGTAGTATCTCATACTGCAAAGTTTAATTTATTCACAATCTGTTCAAAAGGAGAACAAAAGGACACTGCAACCACTACAGCCTTGCCCCAAGCACCTTCTATCCAATAGAAGGAGGTCGACAAGGCTACAGAAAAGTGAAAAAATTCCTTCTACACACCATCCTCTCATGTATCTCGACTTGTTGAACAACCTTAGCCTCAACAGGTTCTTGACATACTTCCACAAACTGAGCAGCACGATGTCTACAACAATACAAGCAACTCACCAAGATACAGATCCATCAAATGTTTTTACCTCTCCCCTGGGAACTCAATGCAATGGATACCATTTCTTCCTAAGGAGGGAGGATTGATCCAGGTGGATATCGCTGGCCACCCTCCTTTTCTGACTGGCTCAAAACAATTTTCTGACAATTTTGGCAATTTATTATTTTTAGCAGGTTTTAACTTTCGGGAGCATTTTGAGGGCCTAAATTAAGGTTTTTCGAGATCAATATTCTCAATGATAGCTAAAGGCATGATTGAGCCCCCAAAATGAATCTCCTCTACGATTCCTTTCCAATGAGCTATCATACGCCTAAAACAAACATCATATGCAAAAGTTACGATACTGGGAAGTTGATGTACTTACCAAAACGGGGCCCACATGACTTTTGGCGCTTCATCTCCTAGGGTTAGGTTTTTGGATGTCTAGGGGCTTTGGCATTCCCATTTATTGTAAAAATTCCTTCAGAGCCTCATGGTACTCATCTTCTTGCGAATGCGAGTAACCATCACATCTCTTCTCAGAGATAAGCTGCCACCATTCTAGCGAGTCTTTTACTCTGTATTTTTGCAGTCTCTGTACATTTCTTTCATTAATAGAAATCATGTATTACTGTATCTCTGTGTTTATGGTTGCATCTCTGATATATTTCTGGTATATTATTGGATATACGTGACATCTCTATGCATTTCTTTATTATATATCTGCTCTTATTTCGTGTTGAAAATAATCCAGATCAGTGGTATCAGAGCAGGTTGCTCTTGATCATTTTTTCAGTGCATGTCCCCGACGAGGTCCGATTATAGTAAGTTGGGTCTCGATCTTGTCTCTCTTGAAGATAATTTCTCTCACACATCCAAGAAACCCTCAATGGCAGAAGAAAAGAAAAACGACGGAGTAGACGATCCTATCAATCTGTTGCTTGAGCAAGCTCTCACGCGACAAAGGGACGAAATGATGGAGAATTTCGCCCAAATTCTTCAACGCCTGTCGATAGCAACATGTGAATATTCATCAAGTGGCCACTTTGGAGGAACCTCGCCTTTCAAGGTACAAGTTAGTTTTGATATTCCTGTATTTGAAGGACAGATAGATGCATAAGCCCTAGAAAAATGGTTAACTCTGCTAGAAGGTTATTTCTGTGTTCACAATGTTTCTGACAAAGAACAGATCACCTTCACACTCCTTAAAGATCTCCCTCATGTCAAACATTGGTGGGAAAATTACCGGGAGAAAAGTTCCACAGAGGAGTCTGGAATATATGAGGTCGATCCCACTTGGTATTTTTTTGTGGATGCAGTAAAGGAACAATATTACCCTGTTCGAAACTATGAGGACTAGTACATGAGATAGACCACATTGCAGCAAGAGAGGGGCCAAGCAGTTCCAGAGTTCACCAATACCTTCCATACCTTGCGCACCAAGCTGGGTATCAAAGACTCTGAGCAACATTTGGTTCTGAAATACCGTGGGGCTCTACACACATTTAGAGATAGACCAACTACTCCAATGGCACTCATCCATGAACCGGTCACTGGCACAAATAACATGAATAAATGTAACCAACGTTTATTAGAAAAAGAAACCCCAAAAATCTGGGACCAGAAGCGGTTAGCAGTGACCATGGAATAAGTCTCTTCAGCTTGAGCTCTACAGAGATACATCCAGACTGAAATGGATTTTATAGACATCTCATCACTTGGTGCTGCTTATCGATATGATGTTAAAATTGAGTAGAAATTTAAGCACCAGAACAAACGGGAATTCGGGCCTGCAAATCCACAACAACCAAAGTATGACAAAGATGGCCCTAACAAATAGTCTCCCGAAAACCAGTCCAAGACACAGGAAAAGAAGGGTCACGGGAAAACAAAGAAGGACACTGGAAAATGGTGTGATTTCCACAAAATTCCCTGGCACAACACCGATGAATGTCTCTCAAAACAATCATTGGTGGCCAAGATCAAAGACAAGGAGCCGAACCCTAATTCAGAATCTGATTATGAAAATACTGGTAAATGATAGATCATTGACGCAGACCTCGTTGCTATTGTTGCGACAACAACAATTCAACCAGAAGAACCAACAGATCCTGAAGAGGGGGAGTGGCTTTTTCATTCACATATGTGGGTGAAGTGGACCCCACTGCATTTTATTTTTGATAGCGGAAGCCATAACAACCTCATCTCAGAAGAGGTAATCAAATAGCTGAGATTGTCGACAACACCACACCCGCATCCATACAACATTGAGTGGCTTTGCCAAGGACGATATCTTCGTGTTAGCTAGCACTATTGATTGTCATACGATATCCATCCCTTCAAGGATGAGGTATTATGTGTTGTTGCCCCACTCGATGTCTGTGATGTTCTCTTGGGCCAACCATATATGAGGAAGTTCCATGTTGTTTATGAGTCTCGACCCCGCAGTGTCATCGTTACTTTGTGGGGTCATCTCTATAGAATATTAGATGTATTTTCGACTATTGTTCCACCAAAAAAGTGCCGCAAGGTAGTATCTCATACTGCAAAATTTAGCTTCTTCACAATCTGTTCAAAAGGAGAACAGAAGGACCTTGCAACCACTACAACCTTGCCCCAAACACCTTCTATCCAAGAGAAGCAGGTCGACAAGGCTGCAAAAAAGCGCAAAGATTTATTATGCACACTGTCCTCTCTTGTATCTCAACTTTTTGAACAGCCTCAGCCTCAACAGACTCTCGACATACTTCCACAAACTGAGCAACGCGATGTCTCCAGGAATACAAGCAGCTCACCAAGATATAGATCCAACAAACGCTTTTCTCTCTCCCTCGAGAACTCAACGCAATGGAGACCATTTCTTCCTAAGGAGAGAGTATGGATCCAGGTGGATATCGGTAGCCACCCACCTTTTCTGACTAGCTAAAAACAATTTTATGCAATTTTGGCAATTTACTATTTTTAGCAGGTTTTAACTTCCAGGGCCATTTTGAGGGCCTAAATGAAGATTTTTTGAGATAAAGGTTCTCAATTATAGACAAAGGAATGATTGAGCACCCAAAATGAATCTCCTCAATGATACCTTTCCAACGAGCTATCATACGCCTAAAATGAAGATCGTATGCAAAAGTTACAACCCCGGGAAGTTGATGTACTAACTTACCCAAACAGGGCCCACATGAATTTTGGCGCTTCATCTCCTAGGGATAGGTTTTTGGATGTATAGGGTTTTTGGCTTTCCTGTTTATTGTAAAAATTCCTTCAGATCCTCATTATACTCATCTTTTTACGAATACGAGTAGCCGTCACATCTCTTCTCAGAGATTAGTTGCCCCCATTCCAACGAGTCTTTCACTCTGTATTTTTACAGTCTCTGTACATTTATTTCATTAATAGAAATCATGTATTACTGTATCTTTGTGTTTATGGTTGCATATCTGATATATTTCTGTTATATTATTGGATATACACGACATCTCTGTGCATTTCTTTATTATATCTCCACTCTCATTTCGTGCCGAAAATAATCCAGACCAGTGGTATCAGAGCAGGCTGCTCTTGATCGTTTTTTCAGTGCATGTCCCCGACGAGGTCCGATTATAGAAATTTGGGTCTTGAGTTTGTCTCTCTTGAATACAATCACTCTCGCACACCCAAGAAACCCTCACTGGTGGAAGAAAAGAAAAATGACAGAGTAGACGATCTTGTCAATCTATTGCTTCGGCAAGCTTTCATGCGACAGAGGACGAAATGATGGAGAAATTTTTCCACATCCTTCAACGCCTACCGATAGCATTGGGCGCATCTTCATCAAGTGGTCACTTTGGAGGCACCTCAGCTTTCAAGGTACAAGTTAATTTTGATATTCCTGTATTTGAAGGACAAATAGATGTAGAAGCCCTAGAAAAATGGTTAACTCTGCTAGAAGGTTATTTCTCTGTTCACAATTTTTTCGACAAAGAAAATATCACCTTCACACTCCTTAAAGCTCTCCCTCATGTCAAACATTGGTGGGAAACTTACTGGGATAAAAGTTCCACAGAGGAGTCTGGAATATATGGGACCGATCCCACTTGGGATTTTTTTGTGGATGCGGTAAAGGAACAATACTACCCTATTGACAACTATAAGGACCAGTACATGAGATGCACCACACTGCGGCAAGAGAGGGGCCAAGCAGTTCCAGAGTTCACCAATACCTTCCATACCTTGCGCATCAAGCTAGGTATCAAAGATTCCGAGCGACATCTGGTTCTGAAATACCGTGGGGCTCTACAAAGATACATATAGATTGAAATGGATTTTTTGGACATCTCATCACTCGATGCTACTTATGGATATGCTGTTAAAACTAGTCCAAGACATAGGAAAAGAAGGGTCGCTGGAAGACAAAGAAGGACACCAAAAAATGGTGTGATTTCCACAAAATCCCCTGGCACAACACCGATGAATGTCACTCAAAACAATCATTGGTGGTCGAGATCAAAGACAATGAGTCGAACCCTGATTCAGAATCTGATTCTAAAAATACAAGTAAATGAAAGATCATTGAAGCATACCCCACTGCTATTGTCGTGAATGGAAGAATTGAACCAGAAGAACCAACAGATCCTGAAGAGGGGGAGCGCCTTTTTCATTCACAAATGTGGGTGAAGGGGACCCCACTGCATTTTATTGTTGATATCGGAAGCCAAAAGAACCTCATCTCAGTAGAGGTCGTCAAACAGTTGGGATTGTCAACAACACCACACCTGCAACCATACAACATCGGGTGGCTTTTCCAAGGATGAGATCTTCGTGTCAGTGAGCAGTGTCGATTGTCATACGGTATCCAACCCTTCAAGGATGAGGTATTATGTGATGTCGCCCTACTCGATGTCTGTGATGTTCTCTTGGGCCAACCAGATATGTGGAAGCGCCATGTTGTTTATGAGTCTCAACCCTGTAGTGTCATTGTTACTTTGGGGGGTCATCTCTATATAATACCAGAGGTAGTTCCGACTACTGTTCCACCAAAAAAGTGTCGCAAGGTAGTATCTCATACTGCAGAATTTAGCTTCTTCACAATCTGTTCAAAAGGAGAACAGAAGGACACTACAACCACTATAGCCTCGCCCCAAACACCTTCTATCCAACAGAAGAAGGTCGACAAGGCTGCAAAAAAGAGCAAATATTCCTTATGCACATTGTCCTCTCTTGTATCTTGACTTTTTGACAGCCTCATCCTCAACAAACTCTCGACATACTTCCACAAACTGAGTAGCGCGATGTCTCCAGGAATACAAGCAGCTCACCAAGATACAGATCCAACAAACGCTTTTCACTCTCCCCCGGGAACTCAACGCAATGGAGACCATCGCTTCCTAAGGAGGGAGGATTGATCCAGGTGGATATTGGTGGCCACCCACCTTTTCCGACTGGCTCAAAACAATTTTATGACAATTTTGACAATTTACTATTTTTAGTAGGTTTTAACTTCCGGGGCCATTTTGATGGCCTAAATGAAGGTTTTTCGAGATCGAGGATATCAGTGATATATGAAGGCATTATTAATCCACAAAAATGAATCTCCTCGACAATACCTTTCCAACGAGCTATCATACGCCTAAAACAGAGATCGTATACAAAAGTTATGACCTCGGGAATTTGATGTATTAACTTACCCAAACGGGGCCCACATGACTTTTGGCGCTTCATCTCCTTGGGTTAGGTTTTTGGATGTCTAGGGTTTTTGGCATTCCTATTTATTGTAAAAAGGCCTTTAGAGCCTCATTGTACTCATCTTCTTGCGAATGCGAGTATCCGACACATCTCTTCTCAGAGATAAACTGCCACCATTCTAACGAGTCTTTCACTCTATATTTTTACAGTCTCTGTACATTTCTTTCATTAATAGAAATTGTGTATTACTATATATCTGTGTTTATATTTGCATCTTTGATATATTTCTGTTATATTATTGGATATATGCGACATCTCTGTGCATTTATTTATTATATCTCCGCTCTCATTTGCTGCCAAAAATAATCTGGATCAGTGGTATCAGAGCAAGCTGCTCTTGATCATTTTTTCAGTGCATGTCCCCGACGAAGTACGATTATAGAAATTTGGATATTGAGATTTTCTCTCTTGAAAAAAATCGCTCTCGCACACCCAAAAAACTCTCAATGGCGGAAGAAGAGAAAAATGACGGAGCAGACGATCCTATCAATCTGTTGCTTGAGCAAGCTCTCACGCGACAGAGGGACGAAATGATGGAGAATTTTGCCCACATCCTTCAACGCCTTCCGATAGCATCAAGCGCATATTCATCAAGTGGCCACTTTGGAGGCACCTCTCCTTTCAAGGTACAAGTTAATTTTGATATTCCTGTATTTGAAGAACAGATAGATGCAAAAGCCCTAGAAAAATGGTTAACTCTGCTAAAAGGTTATTTCTTTGCTCACAATTTTTCCGACAAAGAAAAGATCACATTCACACTCCTTAAAGCTCTCCCTCATGTCAAACATTGGTGGGAAACTTACTGGAATCAAATTTCCAAAGAGGATTCTGGAATATATGGGGTTGATCCCACTTGGGATTTTTATGTGGATGTGGTAAATGAATAATATTACCCTGTTGGCAACTATGAGGACCAGTACATGAGATGGATCACACTGTGGTAAGAGAGGGGCCAAGCAGTTCCGTAGTTCACCAATACCTTCCATACCTTGCACACCAAGATGGGTATCAAAGACTCCGAGCAACATTTGGTTTTGAAATACCGTGGGGCTCTACACAGATATATCTAGACTGAAATGAATTTTCTGAAGATCTCATCACTCGGTGTTGATTATCAATATGCTATTAAAATTGAGTAGATATTTAAGCACCCGAAAAAATGGGAATTTGGGTCTATAAATCCGCAACAACCAAAGTATGACAAAGATGGCCCTAATAAACAGTCTCCCGAAAACCAGTCCAAGACATAAGAAACGAAGGGTCACGGGAAGACAAAGAAGGACACTGGAAAATGGTGTGATTTCCACAAAATCCCCTGGCACAACACCGATGAATGTCGCTCAAAACAGTCATTGGTGGCTGAGATCAAAGAAAAGGATCCGAACCTTGATTCAGACTTGGATTATGAAAATAATGGTAAAGGATAGATCATTGACGCAAACCCCACTTCTATTGTCATGACCGCAACAATTCAACCAAAAGAACCAACAGATCCTGAAGAGGGGGAGCACCTTTTTCATTCACAGATGTGGGTGAAGGGGACCCCGTTGCATTTTATTGTTGATAGTAGAAGCCAGAAGAACCTCATCTCAGCAGAGGTCGTCAAATAGTTGGGATTGTCGACAACACCACACCTACAACCATACAACATGGGGTTGCTTTACCAAGGGCCAAATCTTCATGTCAGCCAACAGTGTCAATTGTCATACGGTATCTAGCCCTTCAAGGATGAGGTATTATGTGATATTTCCCCACTGGATGTCTATGATGTTCTCTTGGGCCAACCATATATGTGGAAGTGCCATGTTTTTTATGAGTCTCGACCCCGTAGTGTCATTGTTACTTTGGGGGGTCATCTCTATAGAATACCAGTGGTGGTTCCGACTACTTTTTCACCAAAAATGTGCCGCAAGGTAGTATCTCATACTGCAAAATTTAGCTTCTTCACAATCTGTTCAAAAGGAGAACAAAAGGACACTGCATCTACTACAACCTCACCCAAAGCACCTTCTATCCAATAGAAGCAGGTCGACAAGGCTGCAGAAAAGCACAAAGATTCCTTCTTCACACCATCCTCTGATGTATCTCAATTTTTTGAACAACCTCAGCCTCAACAGGTTCTTGACATACTTCCACAAACTGAGCAGCGCAATGTCTCTAGCAATACAAGCAACTCACCAAGATACAGATCCAACAAATGCTTTTCCCTCTCCCCCGGGAACTCAACGCAATAGAAAACATTTCTTCCTAAGAAGGGAGGATTGATCCAGGTGGATATCGGTGGCCACCCTTCTTTTCCGACTGGCTCAAAACAGTTTTCTGGCAATTTTGGCAATTTACTATTTTTAGCAAGTTTTAACTTCTGGGGCCATTTTGAGGGCCTAAATGAAGGTTTTTCTAGACCGATTTTCTCAATGATATTCAAATGCATGATTGATCCCCCCAAATGAATCTCCTCGATGATACCTTTCGAACGAGCTATCATACGCCTAAAACGGAGATCGTATGCAAACGTTACGACCCGAGGAAGTTGATGTACTAACTTACCCAAATGGGGCCCACATGACTTTTGGCGCTTCATATCCTAGGGTTAGGTTTTTTGATGTCTAGGGTTTTTTGCATTCTTGTTTATTGTAAAATTGCCTTCATATCCTCATTGTACTCATCTTCTTACAATTGCGAGTAGCTGTCACATCTCTTCTCAGAGATAAGCTGCCACCATTCTAGAGAGTCTTTCACTCTGTATTTTTATAGTCTCTGTACATTTCTTTCATTAATAGAAATCATGTATTACTGTATATCTGTGTTTATGGTTTCATCTCTGATATATTTTTGTTATATTATTGGATATACACGACATCTCTGTGCATTTATTTATTATATCTCCGCTCTCATTTCATGCCGAAAATAATCCAGATCAGTGGTATCAGAGCAGGCTACTCTTGATCATTTTTTCAGTGTATGTCCCCGATGAGGTCTAATTATAGCAAGTTGGCTCTCGAGCTTGTCTCTCTTGAAGACAATCGCTCTCGCACACCCAAGAAACCCTCAATGGCAGAAAAAAAGAAAAATGACGGAGCAGACGATCCTATCAATCTGTTGCTTAAGCGAGCTCTCACATGACAGAGGGACGAAATGATGGAGAATTTTTCCCACATCGTACAATGTCTTCCGATAGCATCAGTCGCATATTCATCAAGTGTCCACTTTGTAGGCACCTTGCCTTTAAAGGTACAACTTAATTTTGATATTCCTGTATTTGAAGGACAGATAGATGCAGAAGCCCTAGAAAAATGGTTAACTCTGCTAGAAGGTTATTTCTCTATTCACAATTTTTCTGACAAAGAAAAGATCACCTTCACACTCCTTAAATATCTGCCTCATGTCAAACATTGGTGGGAAACTTATTGGGAGCAAAGTTCCACAAAGGATTCTGAAATATATGGTGCCGATCCCACTTGGGATTTTTTTGTAGATGTGGTAAAGGAACAATATTACCCTGTTGGAAACTATGAGGACCAATACATGAGATGGACCACACTACAGCAAGAGAGGGGCCAAGAAGTTCTGGAGTTCACCAAAATCTTCCATACGTTGCACACCAAGTTGGGTATCAAAGACTCTGAGCGGCATTTGGTTTTGAAATACCGCGGGGCTCTACACAGAGACATCTAGACTAAAATGGATTTTCTAGACATCTCATCACTCGGTGCTGCTTATCGATATGCTGTTAAAATTGAGCAAAAATTTAAGAACCAGAACAAACAAGAATTTGGGTCTGTGAATCCACAACAAACAAAGTATGACAAAGACGACCCTAACAAACAATCTCCTGAAAACTAGTCCAAGACACAAGAAAAGAAGGGTCACAGGAAAACAAAGAAGGACATTGGAAAATGGTGTGATTTCCACAAAAGCCCCTGGCACAACGCCGATGAATGTCGCTCAAAACAGTCATTGGTGGCTGAGATCAAAGACAAAGAGATGAACCCTGATTCTGAATCTGATTTTGAAAATACTGGTAAAGGAAAGATCATTGACCCAGGCCCGACTGCTATTGTCGCAACCGCAACAATTTAACCAAAAGAACCAATAGATCTTGAAGAGGGGGAGCACCTTTTTCATTCAAATATGTGTGTGAAGGGGACCCCATTGCATTTTATTGTTGATAGCGGAAGCCACAAGAACCTCATCTTAGCAAAGGTCATCAAACAGTTGGGATTGTCGACAACACCACACCTACAACCATACAACATCGGGTGGCTTCGCCAAGGATGAGATCTTCGTGTCAACCAACAGTGTCGATTGTCATATGGTATCCAGTCCTTCAAGGATGAGGTATTATGTGATGTTGCCCCACTGGATGTCTGTGATGTTCTCTTGGGCCAACCATATATGTGGAAGCACCATGTTGTTTATGAGTCTCGACCCTATAGTGTCATTGTTACTTTGGGGGGTCATCTCTATAGAATACCAGAGGTAGTTCTGACTACTATTCCACCAAAATGTGCCACAATGTAGTATCTCATACTGCAAAATTTAGCTTCTTCACAATCTGTTCAAAAGGAGAACAGAAGGACACTGTAACCACTACAGCCTCGCCCCAAGAACCTTCTATCCAACAAAAATAGATCGACAAGGCTATAGAAAAGTGCAAATATTCCTTCTGCACACCTTCCTCTCATATATCTTGACTTGTTGAATAGCCTCAACCTCAACAGGTTCTTGACATACTTCCACAAACTGAGCAACACGATGTCTCTAGCAATACAAGCAGCTCACCAAGATATAGATCCAACAAACGCTTTTCCCTCTCCCCCAGGAACTCAACGCAATGGATACCATTTCTCCCTAAGAAGGGAGGATTGATCCAGGTGGATATCGGTGGCCACCCACATTTTTCAACTGGCTCAAAACAATTCTCTGGCAATTTTGGCAATTTACTATTTTTAGCAGGTTTTATCTTCCGGGGCCATTTTGAGGGCCTAAATAAAGGTTTTTCTAGATCAATGTTCTCAACGATAGACAAAAGAATGATTGATCCCCCAAAATGAATCTCCTCGACAATATCTTTCCAACGAGCTATCATACGCCTAAAACGGAGATCGTATGCAAAAGTTACGACTCTGGGAAGTTGATGTACTAACTTACCCAAACAGGGCCACATGACTTTTGGCGCTTCTTCTCCTAGGGTTAGGTTTTTGGATGTCTTGGGTTTTTGACATTCTTGTTTATTGTAAAAAATCCTTTAGAGCCTCATTTTACTCATCTTCTTGTGAATTCGAGTAGCCGTCACATCTCTTCTCAGAGATAAGCAATCACCATTCTAACGAGTCTTTCACTCTATATTTTTATAGTCTCTGTACATTTATTTCATTAATAGTAATCGTGTATTACTTTATCTTTGTGTTTATGGTTGCATCTCTGATATATTTCTGTTATATTATTGGATATACATGACATCTCTGTGCATTTCTTTATTATATCTTCTCTCTCATTTCGTGCTGAAAATAATCTGGATCAATGGGTTAAAACAATCACCAAGAATGTGGTATCAAAATTTTTATACTTATATGTTGGGACTTAACTTCACAAGGAGCAAAGCAGATCACTGCATGTAAATCAAATTAATCGGTGATCATCTTATTTATTTGGTATTGTATGTGGATGATATGTTGTTGATAGGAAATGACAGGGAGATCGTCCAATATGTGAAAACTTAGTTTTCCTCTAGGTTTGACATGAAGGATCTTGGGGCTGCAAATTTCATTTTGGGCATGGAAATTAAAAGAGACTAGAAAAAAAGGAAACTCTAGTTAAATAAGAGGAAATATGTCGAGACAATATTGCATAGGTTTAATATGTAGGAATTTAAATCGATTAGGGTCCCTATTCCTATAGGTGTAAAGTTATCCGCGGATCAATGTCCCAAGACACAGGAAGAGTAAGAATACATGCCCGTGTAACGTATGCAATGGTATGTACTAGACCGGAAATTGCGCATGCAGTGGGAGTTTTGAGAAGGTATATTTCAAAACTAATGAAGGAGCATTGGACAACAATAAAGAGTGTTTTCAGGTATTTGTGTGGCACTACTAGTTATGGATTGTGCTACTAAGAAAAGCCAAGAATGGACATAATGTTGGACATACATGGATTTGTTGACACAGAATGGGTTGGAAATCTAGATTGCATAAGATCTACAAGTGAGTATGTGTTTAAYCTATTTGGAGGWTCAATTAGTTGGATGAGAAAAAARTAGTCTATMGTGGCACTCTCAACTACAGAAGTTAAACACRTGACATCCACTCATGYAAGAAAKGAAGTAATATGGTTACAAAGATTRTGTTTAAGTATTGGGTTGGTACATCAAGTTGTAAGGATATATTGTGATAGTTGAAGTGCAATATTTCTAGTGAAGAACCTGACTTATCATTCAAAGAAAAAACATATTGATGTTCAATATCACATTGTGAAAGACGTGGTTGGAGAAAAGAAGGTGTTGCTGATGAAGGTGCAAACTTTGAAGAATGTTGCAGATTCATTAACAAAATATGTGATCACTGAGAAGTTCTCTTGGTGTAGAGGATACATGAGGATTTCTACCCTGGATTGTTGACTATGTAACCATGTAACCCCCTGTTGACTACATATTTGATCAACAATACTTAGCTGACAAAGTGTTACTAGGCTCCCCCTCAAATCACACTACTTGTGCAACGTTTCGACTATTGTTGTTAAAGATTGATGCAATGTTCTTGGAAAATTTTCATGATACCTGACTTATTGTTAAGCACAGCCCTTTACTCATTCCTCGCATTATTCACGCTGTCTTATTTTTTCAATGACACTATATGTCAAAAGACCCTATTATCACTCTTTATTCTCATATAACTCACCTTATCTATTATCACTCTTTATTCTCATATAACTCACCTTATCTACATAACATTTAATGAAAGAGTAACTTTATACCCAACATATTATTATTATTATTAGATGTCTACATGCCCATGTCTCATTCTCCATGTTATATCTCATCACTAGCGATTCATAAAATTATATCATTCCTTTAACTTTTTTCCATGACCAAAAAGTAAAGATCTTATCTTTATTTAACTAAAACCAAGTATTTATTATTTAATCTTATCATGTGTGTCATGTTATTTTTCACATCATGACTCTCTTACCCAAAACCAACTTTGAATTTAATTTTGGGTTAATTTTCTTCATGTCTTTTCATACCACTATATGCACTATATGCCCAGCCAAATTTAACATTTAAAATTTTGGTTGACAAAAAACAAGTTTACATGTGGACATACCTTGATACACCATTTGAAGAATGGATAAAATGGAGATACGTTTATGAAAAGATGGCAACAATATATTTCCATTTCTACACCATTTGAAGAATGGATAAAATGGAGATACGTTTATGAAAAGATGGCAACAATATATTTCCATTTCTAAGTGTAGTATGTATTAATGGAATGCCTCTCAATATGGAAGCTTTTATCAACGTGGCAGCACCTGGCAGCACCCAAAGGAGGGAGAGGAGTAGGTACTTTTTTTAAAATCATTCATTGGTTGGAGGAGGATTGCCACATTCAAATGATTACATTCTCATTAATAAGCGAATGCAATAGCTAAGGGTTAAGGGTTGAATACTTATAAACGATTCTTCCAAGATTACTTAATATATTGGTGATACGAAAATTTCCATTCGCAAATAGACTGACGCCCAATATTCAACGACTCAGATGCTTGGTTATTACTAAGACGCATGCATGAGGAGAGAGAAGAAACTTTTGACCAACAAAGTCTACTTTTGTTTTATAATATGCAACATATGAAGTTTTTTTTTGTACCAGTAGATCTATACTTGCTGCAATAGGAAATGGAGAAACATGGAAGGACATGCGAGAGCTAGCATCGAACCAGCCGACTTTGTCTAATGTCTATTCCAGGAACTCTATTGAACTATATATATACATATATAATAATAATACTTTCACATGAAGGACACTTGGATTTATAAAGAGTTAATCCCTGGATTTTCCAAACACAAAAAGAAATAGGTGTGTTAACTAATCATGTTTTTGGTAAACTTTCTTTATTTCCTTCTATTGAATAAAGGAAAGGTAGATGGTTCTATACGTGCATCAGTCCATTTAACTACTACAACCGTCATCAAAATATAAAAAATACACTTCAATCATCAAAAGAGGGGGAACTTTGAGAGGTATGCTTGGAGTGCATTGAAATTTTTCTTTTTAAAATTATTATTTATCCTTTTACTTTTAACGGGGATTGACAAAATTGTTGGTAGCAAGGAGTCTTGTGAAGTAGCAAACAAATGAGGCAAGGATGAGCTTTGTTGGTTCTCATAAGGTGAATAATTTACTTATCAGTGTGTTGTATTTAAGCCTGATTTTATTTCAGCACTAATCAGTTTTTGATATGCAGATTCTCACATTGTGTTATCACTACTATTGCTCTATTCCATTTTGATTCAATGTTCTTCTTTTTTTCGCTCTTGGTCTTTCTATTGTAACTTTGTTATCGAATGACTAAAGAATAAATATTTGTCCTAAGTCTACACAGAAACTTGTGAATTCCAAAACTCCAATAATTGTATGGGGAACATTTTTAATTAAAAATCAAAGTCATTTACACTCTAAACATGTTTCTTTATTTGTTTTATTTTAAATCTCAACATTCTTCATATTTTCTTAATTCAACACATAAAATTTTAAAAAGAAAATAAACTAATGAAATTTTTTTTTTTTTTGACAAAAACGTATAGAGGGATTTATATTAAAAAAGGCAAATGCCACAGATCTGTTACATAGGCAGGCTGCACAGAGCTAATGCCTGCAAAAGAGGCCTACAATACTTAAAAACCAGTAGAACTGCTTCCCATGTCTGAAGAAAACCTGAGACTAAGTTTATTTACAGACCTAGCTTCTATACAAAATGCTAAGATGCTGACCGAGCTTCAGACTGGTTCGATTCGGCACTTCATTTCTTACTTATCCGAGCTGTCTCCCCATTCCAGGTTTAGCTTGGCGAGCTTGTCCTCCAGGCCTCCGATTCGGTCCTCGAACCGTTCTTGAGGGCTTTTCAATTCCTGATGCAGTTTATCGAGTT
>JZKD02S1781811.1:77193-93685 GCA_000966675.3 Picea glauca | reverse complement strand
GAAACCATGGATCTGATAGCTACTCACAATCTACCTTGACAAAGCAAATCTCAAAGCCACTCTAACCAAGCTAACAATTCCAAGCCAAATCCCACTTCAAGCTCCAAAATCAAAATCTCAAAAGCTAACTTTCTCCATGAGAACTCCTCTCCTTTTATAAGTTGAAGAGGATAAGGTGAGGAGGTTAGGATGACCCCACTAAATCATGAAAGCGAGTAAGATCGAAACCATTCGGATGCCACCTCACCATAGAAGTTTCTCCTTCTAGAAGATTCAAGAAAACGCTTGTTTTTCCCACGTGTAGGCATTCTCACACCCTACGTATAGAGCAATTTGCGAACATCTCGCACCCTAGCTATGGTGCAACCTGCGAGAATCAGGCATTCTCGCACCCTACCTATATAGCAACCTGCGAACTTCCTTTTTACAGGGTTTTTACAAAGGAAAATGCAACTTCTTTTCTCAGGAAAAGTTCTTCTCTCTTCTTTCTTCAGGAACTCAGGCCACTAACCCCTTTGAAGGCAACAAATAGGTTTACATCATTAACGGTCATTGGGATGACGAAAATAATGTGTAACACTAGCTCACTCAAAGATAGGAAACTAGCAAGTCCATGCAGAACTGTGTTACTTCCCAATCCACATGGAGTCTAGGAAACTATCCAGTCTAGCCAGTTCACACAGAATTGCGTTACTACCCAATCCATATGGAGTTTCATAAACTATCCAATTTAGCCAGTTCACACAGAACTGCACTACTACCCAATCTATACGGAGTCTGGGCAACTAACGTGCCTGTAAATGACTACTCATTGTTGCCACACTTTTTAAGCTACTGCCCCCTAGAATCGCATATGTGACTCATCATTCCCTCTTACGAAGGAAGTTCTTCTGGACCACGCCAAGTTTGTCCCTGAAGTACTCAAACTTCACCTTTGATAGAGGCCTGGTCAACACATTTGTTATCTGCTCGTCTGTGCCAATATACTAGAGCTTCACAACTCCCTTTTGCACTAGATATTAGATATAATGGTACTTGATCTTGACATGCTTGGACTTGTCATGAAACATAGGATTCTTAGACAAATTTATACAACTATGGTTGTCACAAAAAATACAAGTCACCTCCAACTCGAGATCAAATAGTCCCGCAAGCAACTTCCAAATCCACACAACTGCATACTAGTTGAACATGTTGCTATATATTCTGCCTCGGTTGTACTGAGTGCCGCACTAGTTTGCTTCCTGCTGAGCCACAAAATCATAGTTGACCCCAAACTGAAGCAACATCCATATGTACTCTTCCGATCTATGACACTAGTGGCCCAATCTGAATCAACATAGCCTTGTAGTCTTATCTTACGATCTGAAACATATCAGAGTCCAAAGTCTATCATACCCTTCAAGTACCTTAATACATGCTTTGCCGCAATCAAGTGAACACTTCTTGGTTCAACCATATACTGACTCAAACTATTCACTGCAAAGCATATATCTGGCCCAGTATTCGACAAATACATCAACAAACCAATCATATTCCTGTACATGGTGACATCCATTGTCTCTGAAGAAGTATCACTCAATAACTTCAGGTTTGTCACCAGCAGTGTGGGCATGGATTTACAATCCATCATTTCGAATCTCTTCAGGATTTCTACCGCGTATTTTCCTTAGCTAAGGAAAATCTCGTCCTATTTCTGCCACACCTCTAGACTCGAGAAATAATGCATCATACCTAGGTCTTTCATCTCGAACTCTGATGCAAGATTTCTCTTGCACTCAGCGATGAGATTCTCGTTCCTTGTTAGAAACATGTCATCCACATGTAACAGTAATATTACTGGTCCACTGTCCTCGACCTTGTAGTAAAGGTTGGGATCTTCTTTACTCTTGGTAAAACCCAAGCTGATTAGAAAGGTATCAATTCTATTGTACCATGCCCTAGGTGCTTGTTTCAATCCATACAAGGCTTTCTTCAATCTGCATACATATGTTTGCATGTCATGTGTCTGGAATCCTTGTGGCTAGTCCATGTACACTTTCTCTTCCATTGCACCATTCAAAAGATATGTCTTCACATCCATCAGATGTACCTTCCATTTCATTATTGCAACTATCAGAAGTATAGATCTAATCAAAGTGTATCTCGCAAAAGGAGAAAATGTCTCCTCATAATATATTCCTTCTTTCTATCATTGAAACAAGGGAATCTTCCCAAGAGGTCTCATATCTCTTCGAAGCCTCTGAAGCTTCGATCTAGCCTCCTCACTGATGGAACCTGTTTGTCTGTCCTGGAAGATGTCTTTCTCTCCCATATGAATCTAAGGAGGAATATTTTTGAATGAAATTCTCTAAGCCACTAACTCTCTCTAAGATCAAGCTCACTCTGAGTCTATATAATCTCGTGAGCCATCTGCTCCCTCTACTTGTGTTGACCTTCTCTGAAGTTTGATCTCCTATGAATTGTCCTGGGGAGGCTGCGTCTCCCTTCTGGATCCTGAGGGATGACTCCCTCTAAACTATAGCTCCTCCTGAGTTGGTTCTTAGTGGGGTTGTCTGCCTCACCACTGGTGAAGCCATCTGCTCCTCCTCATGATATGTCTCATCAATGCCATATATCTTTGCATCCTACAAAGTGTCATGAGACCATGCTAGTCTCTTCCTGGTTACTGCAACGATTCTGGGTAGGCCCTTCTAGCTCTACTAACTCTTCCTGATGATCTGAAGCGTGATCAACTATACTACATGGATCTGTTTGGTCATCTTTGGAGCCTTTTTCTCCTCACAATCAATCTCCATATGAGATACTTTGTATCCCGCAAAAGTACCCTTCTTCATCCTCTTCTTCTTCGGTACATGGATGTATACGGTCGTGTATACAAATTCTTATCTGGATAGTCTGCTCCATGTCTCAATCTAGAGACCATCTAATATGTTTCCTTCTACAACCGTCATTATAGCTCCCTCTGATAGCTATTACCGTGACTTGACCAGAACAAGAAACAATAACAACGTCTCCATGGTAACCTCCATGGAGTTTATAAGATAACCTACCTAGAACAAAGTAAACAACCAAGAACATCTCCTAGAGGAGTTCAATTTATCTTATAAACAAGTGAATTATTAATATGAGCATTTACTGGAGCGTTAGTCATACCAATAATATTCAAGTGCTACTAAACTAGCAATAACAATAACAATAATAAAATTCTGAAGATTGTTATTCTAGTTACAATACGTAATTAAACTGCAGCAATATAAAATATCAAACCTGATATGCAAACTTGGAGTTTGGTTGTTGTTGTCCCACTTGAGTTGTCTTCAATTCTGATACATTAGGTATCGGATGGTCTTTTATTGAGTCTGTCAAGATCCTCTTGGCCTTGACCTCATTCTTTCATTTTCATAGGCTTTTTGGAATCCAACCTATAGGAGGCTTCTCCTACCCCTTTAATGGGACAATGATAGTCATCACCGAGCTTCACCTTATGAGGTGAAACCTTCTGAACCAAATTTGAAAGAGAATCCTTGTAAATTAGTCATGTGCTTAGAGGCACCACTATCAATAAGCCATGTGGTAATTCCATGAGTGATTGTTCCTGTAAGAGCTGATATCAATACATATTCTTCACTTGAATCATCTTCTTTTGCTTTCTTCTAAATAGGTTCATTGTCTTCTGTGGCATGAGCATGATGTCTTTTATTCTGTCCTTTTCTGATCTGCTCTTTTATGAGAGGAAATTTCTTGAAATGTTTCCCATCTTCTCGCAGTTGAAGCATTTGTAGATTGAATAATCTTTTTGTGTCTTTTGAGACTTCTGTGACTTTTGAAATTTCTTAGCGGGATGATCCTCTTTCCTGCTCTTTCATTTTCTTGCATGTGCTGCTAATGTTTGATCATCATCGCCTGACTTTTCTTCTCTTGCTTCCTGTCTAGCTTCTTCTTGAGTACAATCTTCCCATAGCATGTTGAACTTTGGTAGCTTTCTTCTGGAACATATTCCCTGAATAAAGGATTCCCAATACTTTGGGAGACTATTCAATGTAGTCATTAATAGCTCAACCTCTTCAACCATGTCTCCAATGGTTTCAAGTTGTTCTTTGATTTGAGACACCCTTGTGAAGTAGGATTGAATGCTTTCTGAATTCTGCATATTCACATTCTCGAGTTATGTCCTCAATGTCATCTTTCGGTTGATATTCTTGCCTTCATATAATCGGGATACGACATCAAACATTTGTTTCATGGTTTTTAATGATGATACCTGAGGGATCAAGTGATCCTTGATAGAATCTGCAATGATCCTCTTTGCCTTAACCAAATTCTTCTTGTACTTTGCCTTAGCCTCATCTCCCTCTAGCTTTGCAACTTATTCTTCAATGAATCATTCTAGATCATTTTCCTTTAGAATGAGCCTCACTTTATATTTCCATGCTCGGAAGTTATTAGCACCCTCAAGCTTCTCATCCAACTTAGTGTTGGAAGTCATTCTGCCCTGGGACGACAAACAATTTAAATTTTGTATAAATGGATTTTGAACTTACCAGTGAGTGCGCTATGCTAAGGTGACCTCCTTTCTTCAAGGATCTTGTAAAACTTCACCTTTAAATGCCCAAACATCTTGACCTAGGGTTTTATGAGGAAACCCTAATTTTCTAACTTTTGAATTTGGGAGATCTGATCCGAGGGAAAGATGCGCTCTCCTTAGACGACCTTCTTGGATGCTTTTGTAAGTGTTCAACGAGCTTGATAATAGGGAAAATTGACGATATTCATTCTAGTGGTTAGACCATTCTGAAGGGAACCATCTCTTATGCCATGTTAAAATTTTGGTATGCTCATTTAACCTTAGATAATGTTACACCATTGTCACCCAGCCATAGGCTCTTACACGTGCCACCCTCGAGCACAATAACCTTTTCTTAGATATATTCCGACAAGTCCACTCTAGAACCAACAGATAAACCATAGCACAATGGCTAGCTTAACCAAAAATACCAACACAGTTGCGGAAAAATCACAGTACCAAGAGAGCATACCTTTTCCAAGAGAAGCGCACAAGAGAGATATACTGGAAAGACTTGTGCCATAGCTGCTGCAACTGCTTCTCCTCAGACTTGCACCCTAACTATTGCAACTCCTGCTCTTAATACTTTCGCCCTAACTGAGTGAGTGAGAGTGTGCAAATGAGGTAGCACCTTACCTCTATTTATACTAGCCCGTCCAAGTGACTTTTCATGTGGGGCCAAATTCTCTTTCTGGAGCCTTCTAATTATTTATTATTATTCTCCTTGGGCCGACTTCTCTTCCAGGGTTTTTCCACATCTGTTTAATGGTTCTATTGCTTTCAAAATCTTCTATTATAAGCACAAAGGTTATACTGGAGGTTAATACCTCCCGCAACTACCAAAACATCAACAGGTTGTTGATTGTCCTTTAATCTTTTTATGGGAGCCATTGTGTTTACTTTCTGTTATCACATAGATTTTCACGGGTTAAAAAATATCTTTAGTTTGATTTTGAGTCATAATTTTACGTTAGGTTATAGGTCTGAGGTCCCTTTCACATAGCCATTTTTCATTTTTTTGGCATGAATAAATTATGATTAGTTTGGTTTTGGTTTGAAAAGTCATTGAGTCACATTTTTCAAAATTGGTCATTATTACCCTGGCATGTCACTTTCTCCATGATGTACGTTGACCCCATGTTCTTATCACTCATCTCGTTAAAATGTCAAATCTAGTTTGAGTTGTACGCTGCCAACTCACTAGGAGAGTTCACAACGCTTTCAAAGTACATTTTGAATTTATAGTCATCATTGCTCTTAAATGGTCATGTCATTGGAGATCTCCTTGATTTTAGAGTTGATTTTTAAATCAATATTCGGGGATTATTTTTATGAATGTCTTAACCATTTTCTCCAAGTGTGCAAAGCGTCCTCCATCTTGACACTGCAAACTGGTGTTGCAAACAGGCATTGCGCACTTCGCTGCGAATTGGCTGTAGGGGATGAGTTGGCAGTTAGACCACTTGTAGGCACTCCTATGACATTCTGAATATATCAACCTCTAGCTCCAGACCACTAGGTACTTCATGAGCTTGTACACCTTGTTTTAAGGCCTGGAAAAGGGTTAGTGGCTTTTCGTTTTGTGGTGTTGCGAACTAGCTATATGACGCTGCGAACTATCTCACTGACCTGTAATTAAGCTCTAGAACCTTCTTCTCATGCTCTGCATCTTATCTCTTGAAACCATCGACATCCATGGACATGAGTTACCCTATCTTATGATTCTTGGTCTCTACATAACTCTTTTCATACAACTTTGCCAAAACCTATCTCTAGCGTTGCGAACTCTGTACAGTCAACCAACGTTACGAACTCTTTGTTCTAGCATCCTTTGCAAAGTAGCCTTTTACCAATTCACCATCTATTCACAGTCTTTTTATGAAGATAACCACACTATTAAACAATTTCAGCCTTACTTAGAAGCATCGTCATTGTGAGAGGTATGCGTGGCTTTTTCTTATTGATTCCAATAGTCATTTCATCTGCTTCCCCGCTCTCCATTATGGGTAATTATTCAATACTATGACAAACCTTCCTAGCCAACACTAATGGATAATCAACAAAAGAAGGTCCATAAAGGTGGAGACATTGTGAGGACAAAGCTTTATGGTATGCATCTATTTGCTGAGGAACCCTTAATCAAGGAGGTCTTCCAAAGAGTGGGTTGTATTAATTTCTATCAGAAAATGCAGAGAGGGCACCTAGAGGTGGCTAAAGAATTTGCACTAAACTTTGATGGAACCAAGAACAAGGTTGGGATACTAGAATTTGAGGTATCTGAGAGGACCGTATCAGTAGCCACTGAGATACCTAGTACTGGGGAGAGATGGTTCAAGGCCATGACCCTGAATGTTTCCTTTTCAAGGGAGTTCCTCAAACCAGAATACCAAGATGACAATTTGTCAAAGGGTGTGCCAAGAAACCACATGTTATAGGGTTTTGATAAAATGTTGAAGATAATTCAAAGATACTTTACCTATGAAGGTAGATTTAACATGATCTATCATTACCACATAAGGCTACTGCTACAGTTCACAAGGAAAGGTTCTATGAATCTTCCTTTCTACTTGTTTAGAAGTATTGGAAAAATGTTTGATAGGGTTCTAGCTAATTCTAAGGCAATTGATACAAGTGTTTTTCATTCAGGACCGATAAAAATGTTTGTGATGGAGGAATTCAGAAAGAGAAACATGGAGTGGGAAGAATTCATTACTTCTTCCAACTTTCAAATTAACATTGCTCCTACCCCACAGTTTAAAGTACAAAGCCCTCTTCAGGTTGATAAGACTGTACAGTCGGGGATGAATAAGAAAAGGAAGAGCATCGGGTATGTTAAGAAAGATAAAGCAACAAAGGAACATGTAGAAGAATGACAATCTCCTCATTCCCCATAAAGAGAGGTTTCACCTTTGCGAGCTCCTAGTCCAGTGGAGAGTCCTTCAACTAGAGCCACAAGTCTGAGAGGGAGAAAGTTATTGTTCTCTTCACCACCTATTGCATACAAGGTCAAAGCCAGGAGACCTGTTACTAGAGCATCAACAAAACATGAAATCATCGAGGAGAAAGTGTCGATGAGAGCCCCCATCCAGAGAAAGGGAAAAAGTGTACCTATCAAGAAGCCCATTGAAATTGTAGACATAACTACTCCTCCAGAAAATCCTACCTTTAAGAGGCTAAATAGATAGCTTAAAGAGGCTAGGATTGAAATTGATAAACTAAAAAGGGAGGAGTTAGTTGAAAAGAATAAGTTAAGTGATCTTATGGATATGTATCATGGAACTCTTGAAAAGGCTAAGTTTATAGCTAAAAGATTTTGACCTATCCAAAGGCAGCTTAGAAACGTGTATAGACAGAACATAACCTACCAGAGTCATATCAGAGGGCTAAAGATGGAGCTGCAACCTTTCAGAGAGGAGCTGACCAAGAAGAATTTGGATATATTAGCTAAAGCTGCCACCAGGAGGAGCTCCAGAGTTAGAAAGTGAAGGAGATGGACACCATGACTCATACCATTTTTGACAATTTTATGTGTTGGTATTTTTCTAATTTGAAGACAGTCATGTTTGATAAGTTAGGATTTAGTTGAGGATGTGTTAATCTTTCCTATGTATTATACCACTATCATATATTGTTATAATAGTTGTTGACACTTGGGATAGTTTTGGAGTGTTTTGATGCATTTTCAAACAAACAGAGTAGCTACAGGAGAGTTCGCAGCGCCTAGCACTGCGAACTGGCTGATACAGGTTGGCGCTGCGAACTCTTGATCTGGAGGTTTTGGAGGAACAAACGGTTCTCAAATGGAAAGATAAGGTTATGACAATTGCTAGAAGTTTAGTTGAAGGTTGGAGGGACGTGTGACCAAGGGAGATGTGCTCAGATCACACATCATCAAGCACATTTAATATGATCAAGGAGGTTACCAGCATGGGCCTAGTTTTTAGCAGTTTGTTACTTTTTGTGTTGAATAGTTGTAGTTACTCCACCTTTAGGTGTGGGAATCCTATGCAAAAAGGAGGATTCAAATTATAAAGCTGCCATTGATAGCCTAGGCTATAAGATAGAGATTGAAAATCATTGAAGGGTTCAAAGGATTGTAATGAGACTCATACTTTTTTGAAGTTGTGAAGTTACAGAGCCATCTCTGGATTTTGTGTATTAGACTTGAGACTTTTTGATTAATAGAAATCAATTTCTTTCCATTATCTTATCTCAATCTTACTTTGATTTTACTATCATTTGAATGATTCATTTGATTTATTGTATCTGTATTGCAATGGAGGTTTTGTTGTGATGCTGCTATAATTTTATCAGAGTTTATATTTTGATTACAAAAGTTCTTATGTCAAAAGGTTTTCCTCAGATGTCTGTTTAGTATTGGCTTATGTGAGTGGTAGACATTGTCATTTTTCTCATTAAGTCTTCTATCTATCCATTTTACTCTTTAAAACCCTGATCTAAGTTAGCCAAGGCCTCATTTGGTGATACATCTATTCTCGAACTTTATGTGATTTTACTATTCTAACTAAGTTTTGATCCATTTGACATTATCATAAAAACTTATCTTTAAACCTACTGATGGGTGTTGAGCTTACACTTTAGTAGTCAAAGTGTAACTTTCAGTGCTAACACTTTCTATCTAGCCAAAACCCCTTTCTATTTTGTTTTTTAACTTAAAGGGGAACTGAAATTACCTTTATAACTCAATAATCTTTTAGTCGTGCTATCCAAACCTTGTCACTAACTCCCTGTGGTAATAACACCATGTTCAATATCACGTTTTTCCTTCAGCAAGAAGAAGGTTAATGCTTAATATTGAAATTGACAATTACATGTGTTTGTGAATATAATAAAAAAATACAACTGGAAATCCACATTTCATGCCCCTATTTGATTAAATTTTGTCTTGTGCTAGTGTATTAAAAGTTTTCAACTACCAAAACATGATGGCGGGAAGTGATGTGACGCCAAAAATGCAAGTGGTATCAAAATGTTTGACTAACGGTTTTTAGAATTAACGTTTTTTGCCCAACAATAATCATAAGCCGCCATGTATACATATAGTGGTTTGATTGTATTGGGAGTTTTAGCTCCATTAATTACACTGGAAGGCGTATATCTATTGGAGATGGGCACGATTAATCACCTTTTAATCTAAAATTCTAATCCGATGGCTAACAATTGAAGATGCTGGCATATTCTTAGTCGTCCTCCCAAACCAATGAATGTGATTTACTCTTCATAACTTCCTTGTATTTTTTAATGCATCAGTTAACCTGTTTACTTTTTAACATTTACCTAATCATATTAAGAAATCACTGTACCACCATATGTTTGCCACGTTTAACTCATTAACCTTTGAAATTACTACATTTGAAATTAACTTTTAGATTTCCTCAACTCTATGTGTGTTTCAGCTGTCCGGGAGGAAGCTTTGGCATTGCCTTTCGGCGTTCACCAACCACTTTGCGACTGAGCTAGCGGTTTTTAGAATTAACGTTTTTGGCCCGACAATAATCATAAGCCGCCATGTATACCTATAGTGGTTTGATTGTATTGGGAGTTTTAGCTCCATTAATATTCATTTACTTTTAACTCCCGAGAGCTTTTCTGACCATTCATATTTTAATATCCGCTTTTAGGTCTAGGCGTTGATTAGTTTAAAAAACATTATTTAAAGCCCGTGCCTCTGTATCTTATACCTTTTGTTACGTTCTCAATCCTATTGTGCTTTAAGTTAAGCTCCTTTTCTTTAAATGTTTTTATTATATCCATTTAAAAAATGTTAAATTTTTTTATTATACCCATTTAAAAATTATAGAAAATTGAAAATCAAGAGAGGATTAAGAATTTTGATTTCTTATTAGATATGAACTAAATGATGGAGTGGGCTAACTCAGGAGCAATCTTCCCTCTCGAGTTACTTTTTCGGCATGTTTTCCGGTGATGCAATTTTGAATTTCTGGCCGATTTAGAAGTCTGATTGATTTTCTGACCATTTGGGTTGGTTTAAAATGGGGCAAAACCCTTGGAGTAAGGTTTTGAAATGCATGGAACTTTCATCCATGCCAAACTCAGGCTACCCCTGAAAATCTGACTAGATTCAGGCCCATCTTTTTGCCTGAAAAGAGGGAAGATTGCTCCCTAGTTAGCTTACTCCACTGAATGACTAGTTGTAACATCCGGCTCTTACTAGGGATGATGTGTTCCCTTGAGACATCAAGAATCGAAAACCAATGCCTTATCCATTAGGTAGATGTGTCAACATACGAGCACATGTGTCACTCATGCTAAAAACATTGTCAATGATTGCAAATCAATACCTTTTGAAGTACAATTGTCATCTATAATGATGATAAAGTAATAAATATATAATCACCATCTGAAGTCAATAATGATGTAATAAATGTGAATCAATATGAAGTGTTTGCAGCATGGAGCTTTTTGGAGCGGGAACTAATTTTAGCATTTTTTCAAACCTTGATTTCTCCTTCTATGGTATATTGCCAGTTTTAGAAACTGGTTCTTCACCTATCCCACTTGTTTATCTTCTTACTAGGATCTTCTGATCGTTCGAAGTATTTAGAATGTCTCCCGGTGCATCTAGTTTCTCCTTTAGGCGGATTTTCTACAGAACACTACTTCTCTGACCGTTTTTCTTAATACCTGACTGCATACCTCTTAATCTTAGTCTTATCCTCTTTGCGTCACTAACTAGAGATGTGCTCTAATTTTTATTTGTCACTTCATTAACTACATCTACTAGGTGGACGACTGTCAAAGTTAGTGGACCTTAGCTGCTTAATCATTTGGGTTATTTTATTTCTTTTCAGCATTAAATCTTTGTTAGTCCTAAGCTATGAAAGAAGGGCCCCACCTACTGTTTCTTTAGTTTTTTTTTATTGTCTTCACCTGAGTTTCAGACAGGGTGGCACCATACCTTGCTAGGCACCTAATTCATGTCACGTGATGAGCAATAAGGGAGATGATAGAGAGGACAGGAAAGGTTCCCTCAACTCTGTTCATACACAATGAATTAATAAGTCTGTGGAGAAAAAATTCTTTTCGCATTCATTACTACCTCCTGGCACTTCTCCCGATCTTCCAAGTCAGGATTGCACTAACTTATCACACCTGGGTTTTACTGATCACCTTCCAGAAGCTTCTCATTCACCTTTGTATTCAGTTCATACTGGGTTTTCTCTAGGCTCTCTGGTTACAGTGAACAGAGCATCGGATGCTCCTAAAGCAGTCTCTTCTTTCGACCATTGTCGTTTCAAGCCTGTTGCGACCTCTCCACAAGACCACACTCAGTGTGGTTCTGTACTTCGAAAGCCCACTAGACACATGCCTCCTCCCAAAGCCTGGAAGCCCAAAAAGGCACATCGTCGACTCGTCATTGGTATGGACGTGGGACTTGAGGAAACCTGTCACCTCTCCCTTTGTGCCTTAGTTGGTAGATTTGCCTACAAATCTAAGTGTTATCTTTCCTTTAGAGATTGTATGAAGGATACTTGGTTCCCCATTATTGGATATGTCCATGTTTACTTAACTCTTCCCTGTGGTTGGTTTGGCCTGACTTTCAAACTTCCGGAGGACGCAGAACTCGTTATGTCTAGCTTCTGGGACTACACTAGAGGTAGTCTCATGCTGAAAAGGTGGCGCACTGCTTTTGACCCTTCCACGGAGTATTTCAGTCACCGACATGTCTGGATTCTTCTACTAGGCCTGCCACTCAACCTCTGAAACATAACAACACTTAAGGCGATAGGAAATTTACTGGGTCGTTTTCTAAAAGTAGACGAAGCTCGCCTCCTTTCTTCGGATAAGCGTTTGGCCCAGATACTTGTTGAGTTGGACCTTCACGCATGCTTAATGGATGTTATAGAATTTGAATGGCGTGGTCTGGTGATGGAACAACGCTTAGATTACCTTGGACTTCCTTTTCGATGTACACTGTGTCGTAGAACATGACATCTCCAGAAGGATTGCTATGGCAACCATGAACCTTCGGCTGAGGAGGAGACATCAGAACCGAGCTTGAAAGACTCAGTGTATTTGGATGAAGAACCAGCGGGGCTGGGAGATGTGGACAACATTAAAGACTTCAACACATCTTCTATACAAGAAGTTGACATGGATTCACTGCAAGGTAAGTTAAAGTGTTACTACCCGCACTTCTTTCACAAGCTCTCATTGTGGGAACGATATTTTTTATTAAATTCTCCTAATTTATTTGGGGATTTGAATGTCTTTAATAAAAAAACTTCGGATCCGATAGTCCTCACTGTGTCCCATGCCTCGAGTTTAAACCTTCCTACTACAACACTTACTGATATTGCTTTTGTTGTTCCCTCTCCCAGTACTACACTTATCACCCCTACTCCGATCAACTCCCCGAACTATCATTCGCCTATCTCCCTTAATTCTTTGGAGTTGCCTTTGCTCACTACTCCTCCTTCCTTATCTCCTCGTCTGGAACCCATCTTAGATCCTCTGGATGCTCCACTTCTTCCACCTCTGTCGGAGAGCTCTAGTCCTACTCCTCTGCAGACCTTTTGGGGGTCGGAACTAGTATCTAATCCAGACTTTGATCCAAGGGGAGAAATTTTAGCTGATCGGGTGACACAAGGGAAAGATTTGCCTTGGTCGAGGGGCTTGGGCACTGATTTATCACCCCTCAAAACTAGAAGTGCTTGTAGGAAGCAATAACTATCTCCTTTGTCTACAGATATACCTTCTTCTTCTCGGGATTCGAGGGTGCTTAGAATTAAATCCCTGGCACAAGGTCATCCATGATCCTTCTCGCTTTGAATATTAGAGGGGTGGGAGGTACCCTCAAACTAGCCTCCATGAGCAGACTTCTTACTGTCGTTAAACTTGACATTATTTTTCTCAAGGAGACCCTCGTTGATGATGAAAAGGCAAGAAATTTTTTACTTCCCTTTCGTCCTACTTGGATGTTTAGTGCTGTGAGTTTGGTGGGGAAGTCTGGTGGACTTCTGGTGGCTTGGAACCCAAACATACTTGATCTCTTATCTTTTCATTGTGCAGGTGACATTCTCTTATCAGGTGTTCATTTACTAGATAAAAGAGGCCTTAATTTGATCAACGTTTATGGGTCAAATACAGGTCAAAGACAATTTTGGGGTCTTCTAGAAGCTAAGGGATTATTGGACCTTAACAATCTTATCATTGTAGGTGACTTAAATTTTTCTATTAGCTCTGATGAAATTTGGGGGGAGAAAGCATTATTGGACCCACAGGCAACTTTCTTCAGAGATTTGTTTTCGAATCATCATTTAGAGGGCGTCAAGCCACCTGAATTGGTGCCCACTTGGCGCAATGGCAGACTGGGCTCAAAAGCCATACAAAAAAGATTGGACAAAGTCTTTACTTCTATTACTTTACTTAACCTCTCTACTAGTTTTCGATCGTGGGTCGATCTACCTTTCATATCTGACCATGCCCCTGTGTTCTTTCAACTAGATTTTGGTATTAAACCACTTGCATTTCCTTTTAAATTTAATTCAACTCTCTTGAAAGATGAGCATTTCAACAACCTTGTCAGAGATGTTTGGATTAACAGACAGATTATTTCAAGAGAAGGGGCTCAGACAAGACTGGCTGGAAAACTCAGTTTTCTAAAAACAAAAGTCAAAAAGTGGATAGCAGACCAAAAGAAAAAGGAACACCTACTCTTGGATAACATTGAAGAACAAATAACTAGGCTCACAAATGAAAGTCTAGACCTCGACCCTCATGCAGAGCTTAATCCTCGTTTGATAGATCTTGAATTGGAAAGAAAAAGAATTCTGAAGGCAGAAGAGGAACTTTGGAGACTTAAAAGTCGTGCTACTTGGATCCATTCTGGATATAAGAACACTGCCTATTTTCATAGGTTTGCGAGTTTCAGGAGGAATAAAAAACATCTTTGGGAAGTTAAAGATGATTCAAATCAACTACATACTGGGCAGGGAGAAATTAAGAAAGAAGCAGTGAGACATTTCATCACCTTCTATAAAGACACTAATAACTCTATTGTTGATCAAATTGCTTCAATACGCCTTTATCCAAGAATGACTACTGAAGAGGAGGTACATCGGCTGGAAAGCCCATGTATAAAAGAAGAAATCCTGGAGGTCCTACGGGGCTTCACCAAGGACAAGAGTCCAGGTCCAGACCGATGGTCAGTGGAGTTCTACAATCAACATTTTGAGCTTCTAGTGGATGACTTATTAGAGGCAGTTGAAGAAACCGGATTAACTAGATCGGTGAACATATCTATCAATTCTACCTTCTTAACTCTCATTCCTAAACTGAATGGGCCAACATCTTTTAGTGACTTCCATCCGATTGCACTCTGTAATCTCTGTTACAAGATCATTTCTAAACTTATAGCTAATCGTATCAGGCCCATCTTGTCCCGCTCCATTTTAGAAGAGAAATTTGGATTTTTAAAAGGAAGACAAATCACCGATGCTATTGGATCGACTCAGGAATGCATTCACAGTATAAGAGAAAATAAGCTTCAAGCGTTGATGCTCAAAATTGATTTGAAAAAAACTTATGATTCCATAAGCTGGGACTATTTCAAATTGGCTCTTCTTCAATGTGGTTTTGACCTTCATACAACCAAATGGATCATGGGTTGTGTCTCTTCATCGACATTTGCAATTCTCATTAATGGAGAACCTTCTGTTTTCTTCATTAGTGGAAGGGGACTTAGACAGGGCTGTTTTCTCTCCCCATTACTATTTACCTTAGTTATGGAAGGCTTGAGTTTGGCTTTCAAGAATAAACAAAGAGAGGGATTGCTCACAGGAATCAATGTTGCAAGAGTAGTCAAAATTCTACATCTTCTATTTGTAGATGATCTTCTCATCTTGAACAAGGCATCCTTATCTGAATGGCAGGTGATAAAATATCTCTTGAATTTATTCTGCAGTGCAACCGGTTTACAGATTAACAACCAGAAAACATCTTTTTATCATTTTGGAGTACATCAATCTGCTCTGGATTCTATTAAGCTTTATCTTCAATTTTTCAATTAATAACCTTTCCACTGGCTTCAAGTAACTCGATTATATTTTGAAAGTAGACATTTACAGAGCAGAGGACTGGAACTGGTTGTTGTTGAAATATGAAAACAAAATCAATCACTGGTGCAATAACTGGTTATCTATGGGTGGTAGACTAGTGTTAGCCAAGGCGGTCTTAGAAATCCAACCTGTCTATTGGATGGCCTTAGCAAACCTACCAACCTCGATCCTTCACCGTATTCGACAAATTGTTTTTAATTTTCTCTGGAATGGGAAAAAAAGAAGAAAAAAGGGCTTTCATCTGTGCAACTGGCACCTTATAGCCAGGCCTAAAAGATTCGGGGGATGCTTCAGTCAAGCTATGGCAGTGAACTCCCTCTGGCGGGCCTTAAAGGTGGACAAACTCTAGCATTGAGTCATTAAATCCAAATATTTTCCATCTATCTCTATTGAAAGTTGGCTCAAATTAGACTCGGTTTCTTGCATTCGGGGCTCTCCGACTGGGAAATACTTGACCAAAACTTTTCATCTGCTAGTTCATGGTCTCTTGTGGTGCCCGAGTACAGGTACCTCGATCCACATAGGGAAGGACCAGATTCTCGGATTAGGATTGTCGTCCTTCCTGTCGGACGATCTAATTCATGCACTTAATCATCGTGGTATTTTTTATCTCTTTCAGGCTTGCTACCCATCCCATCTGGGAATTTTTGGTCATAATTGGCTCACTTCCACTGATTTAAACTTAGGAGGGACACTTTCAACAGAATGGCAGAACTATAGAGAGTTTCTTATTAACAGTGGAATTCAGCTAACTCAAAGACCAGATGCATTACATTGGCTTGGAGGAGATCGCTCGGGCAAAATCTCAGTAAAAAATGCCTAC
>JZKD02S1781811.1:50311-77183 GCA_000966675.3 Picea glauca | reverse complement strand
ACAAAACTAGATCCACTCTCAACCGCATGCAACTCATGCCAAGATCACCAAGAGCATATCTCAAACCATATGCCCAACATCACCACCACATGCCTCTACCAAGCATGTACCAAGAACGCCACATACCATCACAATATATGTGTCCCAACCAAGTACCAACCTATACCATGCATTAACCTGTACCACAACCTGTACCATTAAACATGTATCATAACAAGTGCATCGACTATACCAAGTATCAATCATGCACCATACCATGTGCCAACCATGCACATCAACTATGTACATCAACCATGTACATCAACAATGTATCACAACTTGTACCAACAACCTGTCACAACCTATACCAACAACCTATACCAATATTCTCCTCAACCAATCATATATGATCACATAGATCTTATACCCATTGTCACAAGTGTATAGCTTAAACCATGTACAACTATGTCTCTCTAATCACGTTCCATATATATTCAAACAATCATAAACCAAGTGTAGTGAACCCTCACATCAACCATGCATCAAACCCTCGTTGTTATGCAACCTCAATATGTACCAATAACTTCAGCAACACACCTTAACCAAAAACCCCAAACATGCACCAAGGGATACAAGATATACCTCAACAATATGCCCAATAATGCATGCCAACTACAAACAACAAATATACCAGCAATGTGCCTCTGTAGATCTGTCTCATACAATATGTACCATATAGCCAATAGTCCCTCCCGGGGAAATGTTGAATATCCCATGTCCATATCCCAAGCAATCACCAAAAGACCAACTTCAATACAAGCATATAACATACCTTTTATTTTTGTAAATAGCTTTGTTGTACCTAGTCATTGTTACCCTTGCATGTAGCTTCTTCTTAGCTTCTGTGACATGAACCAATTCTCATTCCTCATATCTGACACTACCTCACGTGACGAAGTTGGCTCTCTCGCGAGTACTCACGTGACAGGCTATAGGTATCCCACGGGGATGCTTCACAGGACATTTACAGTTTGACCCACGAGGATGACCCTAATCAGGGTTTTTCACGATTTTCCCGCTCTCTACTACAACTACGAAACTTTGTCGTCACTCTTCCTTCGATTCCTTAGACTTGCACAACTTCAGATATATTAATGAGTACCTGCAATAACCTTTCACAAGATAGATATTCAATATACTCAAATAGGTGCTAATGGGAGTCTCTTTCTCTCTTATTTATACTTTCCCAAGTGTCTTGCTTTAGGGGTCATCTTCTAAATGTTTTACCCATCTTCCCTCTTTTAGGGCTAACCCACTTTCTTGTTGCAACTACTTTACCCATTATCATTAAACTCGCAACTTCTTGTTGTAACTATTTTATTTTTAATTATTTTCTTATATCCACAACTTTACCCACAATTAATTCCTAGTTTCAACCAATTTGACAAGTATCTTCTTCATGACTTTCTAGGAGATTATAGAATAATTGACTTCTTTGTTGACCTTCTAGGGGCTTCTAGAATATTCACAAGGGTGCTCCAACTTCATAAAGCCATATCTCTTCAAATGTGAGGAACCATGTGACATACCACATATCACTGGAAGTGACATGACATGTATTATCCATCTATGATAGTCTTACCTATAAATTCACTGATCTTCATGCCTTTATTCCTCAAACAAACTCGGGTTCCTTAACCACACCTCTGGGCTACCCAAATTTTCTACCAGACTTGCTTCAAGGGTTAACATCAATCTAGAAGATCAATCTCCAAGGTTTGACATCAATCTACAAGATGAATATCCAAGGTTTGACATCATTGACAACAAATTGTCCAAACCAACTTTCCAACAATTTCCCCCTTTGCCATTGATGGCAACACCAACATTGATGGCAACACTTAGACATGAAAACACTCATGCTCATGCTCCCCCTATCTCCATCGTTCCTCGTCAATGTTTCTATCTCTCCCCCTTTGACATCAATGACAAAGGGTGTCTCCCTTTGGGACTTCCCCCCTTGTCTATTTTGTCCTTGGGGATGCTCCTCTTGTCTTCATGCCTATGATCTTTCTCTGTGTTTCTATGTTTTTGTTCCTTCTTTGCATTTTCATGCCTTTGATTACTTTCTCTTTCCCTTTGACAAAGGGTAACTCTCTTTGAGACTTCTCTCCCTGTCTAAACTCTCCCTTGGGGTTCCTCCCCCTATCTTCACTCTTTTGATCTATTCTTTGACCATTTCTCTCCCTTTGACTTCTCTGCAAGATGTTGTGTAGATTGAATATAGGTCTTCTTGTACCTATTTCCCTTTTGGAGTTTTTGTCCATTGATGTTTCCTCGTGTAAATCACTGACATATATAAAAAGAATTCAAATGTTTCATTATCAAGATCATCTAATTATTTCTGAGTGAGTCTCTAAACCAATCTGTCCTGAACTCATGCTCTCATCCATTGTCATATATATGTCCAAACCTGCTAAGTGTCTTATGAATCCCTCTTTGTTCATATTGTCCATGACTCAGTTACTCAACTGTCCACAATGTTGACCCATCTGTCACTGAACTATCATGAAGTCTTCACGACTGCAACTATCATCACATATCAAATGTGTCCACTGGTATTCTCTATCTGCAAACCAAGCTCTGCATGTCTGGAACAACCTTTACTAAAGATATCTCTGCCTGAATACAATCATAACCTTTTTCCTATGTAACTGTCAACTGACACCTATGTGGGAACACTGCTTTCTCAATCGATCAATCTGTCATTTTGTACCTCTGCCATCGAACCATTCTAAAATTGTCTTTATCATTCTAAAACACTTCAAACTACTCGAAAGATAAATCTATGAACTGTAGAGTTGCTTCCTAGACTCCCCCTATTCAATATTCATATTTACTGGGAGTCTCCAAGCCGGGTGGCTCAGAAAAACACCCACTCTGATGCGAAGTAATATTTCTCTTCATTTGTAGATTCATCATTCTTCTAAACTCTTACTTCTTTCTTTCTGCCTATGGATTGATTTTTCACTATAATTCCTGGAAGTAGAATCTCTGGGGTCCGTTCTTTATTCACCTGCTCTTCTTTTCTTTCTCGCACTAATGGAAATCCTATAATCGTTTTTATTTCTTCTCCAAACCTTCCTATATCTGACATCTTCCTTTTTATCTATAGATTTGTCGTCATCTCGTATTATTACCAATCTTGAGAGTATGACTTATGGGTGTCCTTTATTCATCTNCCTCAATATGTACCAATAACTTCAGCAACACACCTTAACCAAAAACCCCAAACATGCACCAAGGGATACAAGATATACCTCAACAATATGCCCAATAATGCATGCCAACTACAAACAACAAATATACCAGCAATGTGCCTCTGTAGATCTGTCTCATACAATATGTACCATATAGCCAATAGTCCCTCCCGGGGAAATGTTGAATATCCCATGTCCATATCCCAAGCAATCACCAAAAGACCAACTTCAATACAAGCATATAACATACCTTTTATTTTTGTAAATAGCTTTGTTGTACCTAGTCATTGTTACCCTTGCATGTAGCTTCTTCTTAGCTTCTGTGACATGAACCAATTCTCATTCCTCATATCTGACACTACCTCACGTGACGAAGTTGGCTCTCTCGCGAGTACTCACGTGACAGGCTATAGGTATCCCACGGGGATGCTTCACAGGACATTTACAGTTTGACCCACGAGGATGACCCTAATCAGGGTTTTTCACGATTTTCCCGCTCTCTACTACAACTACGAAACTTTGTCGTCACTCTTCCTTCGATTCCTTAGACTTGCACAACTTCAGATATATTAATGAGTACCTGCAATAACCTTTCACAAGATAGATATTCAATATACTCAAATAGGTGCTAATGGGAGTCTCTTTCTCTCTTATTTATACTTTCCCAAGTGTCTTGCTTTAGGGGTCATCTTCTAAATGTTTTACCCATCTTCCCTCTTTTAGGGCTAACCCACTTTCTTGTTGCAACTACTTTACCCATTATCATTAAACTCGCAACTTCTTGTTGTAACTATTTTATTTTTAATTATTTTCTTATATCCACAACTTTACCCACAATTAATTCCTAGTTTCAACCAATTTGACAAGTATCTTCTTCATGACTTTCTAGGAGATTATAGAATAATTGACTTCTTTGTTGACCTTCTAGGGGCTTCTAGAATATTCACAAGGGTGCTCCAACTTCATAAAGCCATATCTCTTCAAATGTGAGGAACCATGTGACATACCACATATCACTGGAAGTGACATGACATGTATTATCCATCTATGATAGTCTTACCTATAAATTCACTGATCTTCATGCCTTTATTCCTCAAACAAACTCGGGTTCCTTAACCACACCTCTGGGCTACCCAAATTTTCTACCAGACTTGCTTCAAGGGTTAACATCAATCTAGAAGATCAATCTCCAAGGTTTGACATCAATCTACAAGATGAATATCCAAGGTTTGACATCATTGACAACAAATTGTCCAAACCAACTTTCCAACAATTTCCCCCTTTGCCATTGATGGCAACACCAACATTGATGGCAACACTTAGACATGAAAACACTCATGCTCATGCTCCCCCTATCTCCATCGTTCCTCGTCAATGTTTCTATCTCTCCCCCTTTGACATCAATGACAAAGGGTGTCTCCCTTTGGGACTTCCCCCCTTGTCTATTTTGTCCTTGGGGATGCTCCTCTTGTCTTCATGCCTATGATCTTTCTCTGTGTTTCTATGTTTTTGTTCCTTCTTTGCATTTTCATGCCTTTGATTACTTTCTCTTTCCCTTTGACAAAGGGTAACTCTCTTTGAGACTTCTCTCCCTGTCTAAACTCTCCCTTGGGGTTCCTCCCCCTATCTTCACTCTTTTGATCTATTCTTTGACCATTTCTCTCCCTTTGACTTCTCTGCAAGATGTTGTGTAGATTGAATATAGGTCTTCTTGTACCTATTTCCCTTTTGGAGTTTTTGTCCATTGATGTTTCCTCGTGTAAATCACTGACATATATAAAAAGAATTCAAATGTTTCATTATCAAGATCATCTAATTATTTCTGAGTGAGTCTCTAAACCAATCTGTCCTGAACTCATGCTCTCATCCATTGTCATATATATGTCCAAACCTGCTAAGTGTCTTATGAATCCCTCTTTGTTCATATTGTCCATGACTCAGTTACTCAACTGTCCACAATGTTGACCCATCTGTCACTGAACTATCATGAAGTCTTCACGACTGCAACTATCATCACATATCAAATGTGTCCACTGGTATTCTCTATCTGCAAACCAAGCTCTGCATGTCTGGAACAACCTTTACTAAAGATATCTCTGCCTGAATACAATCATAACCTTTTTCCTATGTAACTATCAACTGACACCTATGTGGGAACACTGCTTTCTCAATCGATCAATCTGTCATTTTGTACCTCTGCCATCGAACCATTCTGAAATTGTCTTTATCATTCTAAAACACTTCAAACTACTCGAAAGATAAATCTATGAACTGTAGAGTTGCTTCCTAGACTCCCCCTGTTCAATATTCATATTTACTGGGAGTCTCCAAGCCGGGTGGCTCAGAAAAACACCCACTCTGATGCGAAGTAATATTTCTCTTCGTTTGTAGATTCATCATTCTTCTAAACTCTTACTTCTTTCTTTCTGCCTATGGATTGATTTTTCACTATAATTCTTGGAAGTAGAATCTCTGGGGTCCGTTCTTTATTCACCTGCTCTTCTTTTCTTTCTCGCACTAATGGAAATCCTATAATCGTTTTTCATTTCTTCTCCAAACCTTCCTATATCTGACATCTTCCTTTTTATCTATAGATTTGTCGTCATCTCGTATTTTTACCAATCTTGAGAGTATGAGTTATGGGTGTCCTTTATTCATCTGATCTTCCTTTACTTCTTCTTTTTTCTTTTCCAAATCTTCTTATATATGATATCGATGTTCTTTCCCAAGGAAGTATCCATTATACTTCTACAATCATGTGCTATGTGACCATAATTGTGGAATTTGTAAGATTCAATATTGTGTGGGGCCACATAAGTATTTCTTGCTTGAACATTTCTTCCATAAGCCCTGCAATCTGTAACTTTATGTTAAAAGTTAGTACAATAAAAATAATGACCATGAAAAAAATTTACATACCTAGGAGTGAATGGTGTAGTCCTTTTGAATTCCTGTTTTGGCTGATCATGATTGAAGCTTCTTTGTGGCGTGAATGTGAAGGGTCTTCTTGAAGATGTATCTTTATCATTTTTCTTAGAGTATGGTTGACCATGATTCCTTCCTTTGAGTACTTTTGCATAACTCTTGCTCTTTTCTTCATTCTTCTTTTCCAACAACATGCAATGCTTCTCTTCATTCTCTATTGTTGACGTGGATGTTTCTGTCTCTTCAACGTTCTTGCTGAGCTTAACAACTTTTACTCTCAACATGACAACTTCTTCTTCAAGCTTCTCCACCTCTTGTTCTTTCTTCAACATTTGATTCCCAATGACTTCTTATGTTCGCTTTGCTTCTTCAAGTTGGATCTTCAATGTGATTATTTCATATTCAAGTACTCTTTCTCATTGACTGAAATCTACTTCATGATTATTTTTCTTTTCAATCTCAGCATTGTCTTCTATTTCATTGGGCTTTTCAGTCTCATCACTTTCGATCTTCAAATAAGGGCATTCAATTTCAATATGTTCACGCTCTTCACAATTAAAGCAAAAGCACTCACCTCTTTAGGCTTCTTCATCATTTGAGTTGTCATCTGTGTCATCTTTGGCACTCTCTGACTATGAGATGGGAGAAAAATAGATATTATGTAACTTGTCCCAAAGTTCTTTGGATGATGAACATTTACCCACTTTGTCCTTTGCTAAATCACATAGTCCTTCCATGATGAAATCCATTGCTATTTTGTTGTTCCTTTCTAATTTCTTCTTGGCTGCACTCTTAGGTTTTTTTGTAGCATTGTATCCTATCACAACTGATTGCCAAATATCATATCCCTATGCCTTTAAAAAAAAATTCATCCTGATATTCCACATTTCATACTTCAGACCATTCTGACCATTAAATACTGGTACCCCATCTCAATGCAGTCCTTGATCTACCTTCCAGTGGTTAAATTGTTTTTCTTGAAGGACCCGCTCTGATACCAATTGTTGGAATATTGAGAGGGAGGGTGAATTAGTATTAGCACTTTTATTACTTTCAATCCCAATATGTATTTTTTTAACCTTATGAGTAGTATATCGTTGGTTTATTATTAACAATCAATACATTAGTGCATCATAAGCATCACCATCCATCGGTGCATAATAAACAATCATAGACACATCCACAAATACATAGTTCACCAATATTTACGTGGAAACCCAATGCGGGATAAAACCATGGAATGCTTTTCTTATATGTCAGAAGAAATGCATTCATAGGAAACACCAGCTTCTTATTCTCTAGCTACAATTGGAAGGAGACTACAACCCCCTGGTTTCTCAGGCTCCAACCTAAAGGAAGCCACAAATCCCTGATTCTCTAGCTCCAAATAGAAGGAGGCTACAACCCCCTGTGTTCTCCGGCTCCAATAGGAAGGTGGCTACAACCACCTAGTTCTTAGGCTCCAACCTAAAGGAGGCTCCATATCCCTGATTCTTTGGCACCAACTAGAACGAGGCTACAACCACGTTTCCTTGCCTCGTCCAACCACCTTTAAATATAAGTGCTAAATAAATAATACTGCCACCGTCACTCTGTCATTGTCAACCCATCACCATATCCAACCTGTCACTATATCCAACATGTCACTGTCACGACCATTATCATTGTCTCATCCACGAAACCAGATCCGCTCTCAACCACATGCAACTCATGCCAAAATCACCAAGAGCATATCTCAAACCATATACCCAACATCACCACCACATGCCTCTACCAAGCATGTACCAAGAACACCACATACCATCACAAGATATGTGTCCCAACCAAGTACCAACCTATACCATGCATCAACCTGTACCACAACCTATACCATCAAACATGTACCATAACAAGTGCATCAATTATACCAAGTATCAATCATGTGCCAACCATGCACATCAACTATGTACATCAACCATGTACATCAACAACCTATCACAGCCTGTACCAACAACCTATCACAACCTGTACCAACAACCTATCACAATAATCTCTTCAACCAATCAGATATGATCACATAGATCTCATACCCACTGTCACAAGTGTATAGCTTAAACCATGTACAACTATGTCTCTCTGATCACGTTCCATACATATACAAACAATCATAAACCAAGTGTAATGAAACCTCACATCAACCATGCATCAAACCCTCACTGTTATGCAGCCTCAATCTGTACCCATAACTTCAACAAGACACCTTAACCAAAAACCCCAAACATGCACCAAGGGATACCAGATATACCTCAACAACTTGCCCAATAATGTATGCCAACTACAAACAACATATATACCAACAATGTACCTCTATAGATCCGTCTCATGCAATATGTACCATACAACCAATAGTCCCTCCTGGGAAAATGCTCAATCTCCCATGTCCATATCCCAAGCAATCACCAAAAGACCAACTTCAATACAAGCATATAACATACCTTTTATTTTTGTAGATAACTTTGTTGTACTTGATCATTGTTACCATTGCATGTAGCGTCTCCTCATCTTCTGTAACCTGAACCACAACTCATTCCTCAGATCTGACAGTGCCTCGTGTGACGAAGTTGGTTGTCTCGCGGGTACTCGCGTGACAGACTATAAGCAACCCACGAGGATGCCTCACGAGATGTTTACAGTCTGACCCACAGGGATGACCCTAATCAGGGTTTTTCACGAATTTCCTGCTCTCTACTGCAACTAAGAAACTTTGTTGTCACTCTTCCTTCGCTTCCTCAGACTTGCGCAACTTCAGATATATCAATGAGTACCTACAATAATCTTTTGCAAAATAGATATTCAATATGCTCAAATAGGTTCTAATGGGAGTCTCTTACTCTCTTATTTATACTTTCCCAAGTGCCTTCCTTTAGGGGTCATCTTCTTATTGTTTTACCCATCTTCCCTCTTTTAGAGCTAACCCACTTTCTTGTTGCAACTACTTTACCCATAATTATTGAACTCACAACTTCTTGTTGTGACTAATTTTTTTATAATTATTTTCTTATTTCAACAACTTTACCCATTATTAACTCCTAGTTGCAACCACTTTGACTAGTAAACTTCTTGATGACTTTCTAGGAGCTTCTAGAATAATTGACTTCTTTGTTGACCTTATAGGGGCTTCTAGAATATTCATGAGGGTGCTCCAACTTCATAAAGCMATATCTCCATAACCGTGAGGAACCATGTGACGTACGRCATATCATCRGAAACAACATGACATGTACTATCCATCCATGATAGTTTTACCTACAAATTCATTGATCTTCATGTMTTTATTCCYCAAACAAACTCGAGTTCCTTAACCACACCTCTGGGGATACCAGAATTTGCTACCGAACTTGTTTCAAGGGTTGACATCAATCTCTAGGAGTTGACATTAATCTAAAATATCAATCTCCAAGGTTTGACATCAATGACAACAAACTGTCCAACATTGGGTTATGAAAATGATAATTTTGCAAATGAATTGTTTTAGGGTTTGTCCATAAAATAACCCAATCAACGAAGTTTAACTATGTTGGCTTTTTATTTGATATAATTTGTGAAAAGTTGGTTCAGTTTTGAAAAAATGAAATACTTCAAGCATCGATCATATTTAGTTTATCTCCTTCTTTATCATCAATCAACTTTCTTTTCACATTTGATGTTGAGAAAAGAAGATCAAGAAGGAACATTACTTCCAATTTTTTAATGGACTCGGGTTATAAATTGTCATGGTCTAAAAAATGGTTTTAAGACTTTTGTTGATGACTTCATGTCAATGGCCTATACTTTGTTTTTCAAAGAATTTCCACCTGTGCTTCCTCCTGAATTTAGACATCATGTGCATATTACTTATCAATTAAAATTTAGAGATTTGTACATCTCTAAACATTATACAGTTTTGAGGATTTATGGTTCTCAACTAAAGTCATATAAGCTTCTTGTTGATTTAACTGTAAGGTTTTTGTGGTATAGTACATTAGGCAAAATATTAATGTTGATTATGTTCATTTTTTTTCTAAGAACAAAAAAACATCCTTTGTATTTCCAGTTGAGATTGTACCATTCATTGTTAAAACTAGAACTGCTTTTACTATTGTTGAAAATACAATGAAAGCCTTTCAGTTTGAAGAAGATGTCTTTTGTCAATATAATCATTTTCATGTAATATCTAACATGGGGATTGCAATTGGCTTAGTATCATATACTCACTAGGTAGATGCAGAGAAAGAGAAGTTGAGCAACAAATAATCTTGGGCAGAAGTGCAACAAATCATGCAAAAACAACATTTGGCACTAGTAAGGGGGGGAAATAACATGGATGTAGATATTATAATGGAAAACCCTCAAAAGTAAGATGTATAAAGGAATAGGTCAGATGATTCCATGGAAGAAAACACCCCATAACAACCTCTTGCTAAAAAGCAAAAAATGGATCTTGAAGTTGAAAAATAAATAAACAAATTGAAACAAGTGGAAAAAGATGTGGTATCAATTATCCACTTTCCAACGTCTAATGGTTCTCATGGCACAAACCAAGTCTCATACAATGAAGCTTCAAAGGAGATTGCAACTGCTGAGAAGGAGTCTGATGTTTTTGTAGAAATGAAGTTGAGCAAGAAATTTTCTAAACAAACCAAAGAGAATTTATATTCCCAGATTGTACATGAAGGGCATGTCTCTTTGAGCTTATTATCCTCAATTTATTATGATAAAGGTACACTAAAAATGACCATTTTACAACCAAAAGTTGATAAGCCAAAAAAGGATCTCAAGCCTAATGAACATGATACCACAAAAAATATTTTTGATCTCAACAATTTGCCACCTGAAGACAAGATTGAATGGCATAAGCAAATATAGTGGCAAGAGATATAATTCAGACGTATGTTAATGTTAAAAGACTAACAATGCAAATTGGTAAGCTTGAAAATCAATTACAGTTTGAAAAGGCAACTAACAAGGCATGTTTGGTTTCAATCAATGATTTAGAACATAAATTGATCTCTTTGGGAACCATAGTAGAGGATAAATCCAACACAACCTCAATGATTAGAGAAAATGATAAGGAAATTCAAAACCGTAGGGGAAAGTTGAACCTCCCTGTCACTATGCATAGCCAAACTAAAGAATTAGTGAAGTTAGAAAAAGAAAAAGACAAAATGAAAGAGCAAACAAGACATCTCATAAAACAAAATGTAAAATTACAAGCAAATATTGATGGAATCATTGAAGAAAAAACAGTTGCTTTATCAGTTAAGCTAGCTAAGAAGATAACTATCCCCGATGATGAAGAGATTCCAACAACCTATGATCAAGGATAAATAGTACAACTTGAGAAGGAATTATTAACAGTTCATGAACATCTTCAGAAGATGGAAAGTGAATATTGGGGAAAAGTTTTAGAGATGATTGATTTGCAAATGCAAATAGACAAAATAAATGCATTAGTAGAAAATATCTATGTTGACATAGCTCAAAAGGATAATGAGTTATCCGAGTACTGTTAGAAAATTGTAGAATTCGAAGAACTAAAGTAGAATTTTCATCAAAAAATCTCTACTAGAAAGTATTTGATGGGAGCATAACATTATATACGGGACCAAATAATCAGTTATGCAATAGGTGAGAACTTATTTTAATGTACTTCGGGAAACAAATAATTTGAAAAGAAATATGGGTCTAAAAGTGAAAAAAACTTGGGAGTAACTAGGAGACAAGGTGCAAATTGCCAATTATGTCATAAAATTTGTAAATCATATAAATAGTGTAGATCTCAAGACTTTGGAATCATCGTTAGAATGAGCTTGAACTACTTGTTCCATGGAATGATCAAAGATGGTTTTATCCTGCTGATATATATGAAGAAAATCTTGATAAACAAAGATAAAATAATGAGCAATTTGATGATGCAACATGCCCTATTAGAGGAAGACTTATCGTTGAGAAATTATCTGATGATGTTTCGTTCTCGACACTCTTAAAAATATTCAAGACAAGTTACCCCTGCATGTTATGACTTGCATACATAACTAGATATTGCAGGGTGTAAGATGTTGAGTTATAAAATTTCAGAAGGCAATGATTGGAAAAAGATAACAAGATTAAGAAATAAATCTCCAATATTAAGTTCCACCTCCACATCAACTCTCACATCAATACCAATTTCCACATTAGGATTGGTGTCAACATCTATTTTGGCTTCAGTTCCAACTTCCACATCAACAGGGACAAATAAATAATGAAAGAAAAAAGATGCATAGATAAAGATAGCTCGAGATGGTTATTTCTAATTATAGAGATTGTTAACCAATAATGAAAAGAAAGAGGTCAAAGAGAAGGATGTAAACAAAGGAATAACGAAGTAGAGGGTATCATTCCTGCACTGGTGCATGAACTTGCTTCATAAATTGTCTTCGTTCATCCAAAAAAATCCAGTGTTGGTTTGATGAACTTATGTTTCTTTATTCAGGGTGGATTCATCCCCTATTTGACCAACTTTTTGTGATACTCTGTTTTTCTTTCATTTCTTTATTTTGAACTTCAAGCTTTGAAGTCAAAAAGATTTTCTCAAACTCACTTCTCTGAGAACCTATTTCTATAAACATTAAGAGCTTTGAATATAACAACAATTTTATTGTGGTTTCACTTGATGATTCTAAGATTGCAGTTGCTTATTCCATATATATTGGTGCATTTAAATCAATTAACTTTGATCTTATATTTACAATATCTATTACTAAAGCATACCAAGATTAATTATGTCTTTAAATACAATATGGAAGTTTCGAAAATTTATTTTTTATTTTCATTCCTAATTTCCACTTATTTGTAATGTATGTCTCTTTTAATTTGAATTTGCCTTGAGCATGTATCATTTAATATAATTGTTTCATTGTTCTATTTTATGCTCATCTTTAATGTTGGTTAGATGAGAATATGGTGCCCTTTTTGACAACACATTTATTCGTTAAGCTATTGTTGAAACTTTGCTTTCTTGCAATTACTTTATTCTGATTGATTTTTAGTTTTGTACTGGAAATTAGTTTTATTCTTCAATTTCATTGAATAATTCCTTAAAAAACAAATTCTAAATCTTTATTATTGGAGGGTTACCCCTTCATGCTACTGGATTCTTTCAGGTAGTCTAAAGCGAAAAGGATATCTTTCCTTCATAGGGTGCCTTGGCACTATTCTGCTTGATAGAACAACTTAAGGAACAACACATCCTACATTCAATATTTAATTAAATTCATGTTGACTCTTCATATCCATAAACATTTGTATTAACCAATAGTCTCATGTACTCTCATATACATCAATATGTTGCACATTTACAAGTAGAAAATCATCACAATAATGAAATCCAATGGCCAACATAATCAGGACATCCATCTGATCACTCTGATAAGATGAATGGCTATAGAAATAGAGTTTTTGCAATTCTCAATTAATTTATGTTCACGGTGTCTTGTAATTAGCAACCCTTAAACTTAGCAACACATGTTGGTTCCAATTTGTTGGATGTTTATATCACCTGTACTCAGTGCACGAAGGAGAAATGAAGCAATACATCTCTCCTACAACCAAATCACAACTCTTTTATGGGGAAGCATGTCGTATGTTGGTCATACCTGCAATTGTTTTCTTCTTCTCTGAAATTTACATAACCTCTCTACATAACCTCGAGCACTCCCTTCATACACAACTTATAATTGTTTGATCAACACCATGCATGGACAACACGACCAAGACTATACTATCCCTTGATAGATGATAGTAATGGGGAAATGTCCAAGTTTGTTTTTTACATCGTCGGAATAATCTTCTATTGGCTTGACTTTGGCAACCAATATGTTTGTCTACAGGAAATAAATTGATTCTTCACATTGCATGTATTCGTGTTATACATGGAATCACCTTTTATGTAAATTATTTCTAGACAATGACAGTGTGGAATTTGTTGCTTAGTTTTTGTGTTGAGTTTGGGATAAAAGAAGCCCTGTGAATATTGCTTGAAGCATTATATTTTTTTTATTTTTGCAAGAAGCTATATATTATGAATTGAAGCGCTCTTATGAGTCCATCATAATTGGTTGTTGTTGAAATTGTCGAGAGCCCTTGGTCATTTGAGGATTAATACCTAATATTGGTATTGATATATACTCATCAGATTTAATAGAAGAGTAGTGTTGATGTAAGAGGGGCTTTGATGCTTCTCACAAAAAACATGTTCGAATCTCGTTAGGCTAAGCAAGATAGGTGGGAATGTTACCCTAGGTTTATATCCCTTTACTCTTACAACCAAATCTCTAGAATTTGAATCTTTGAGATTTGGCAATCACTTTTTAAAAAAAATAATTATTTTTTTATGTTTTATGTTACTTATATTAGCCAACTAATAAAGAATGAATGATATAACATTAACTTAATAAAGAAACTTCAAAATATGCTAAAAATAGTGTAAACTATACAACATAATAAATATGAAACCAAGGTATTCTAGTAAGCCAATATATGAGAAAGTAATCACCAAATAAACTTGATTAGGGACCAATTTAGATTCAAAACAAAATTGTCTTTATAGATCCCTGTGAGGATCAAGATTAGAGACGTCCTTAGAAGCCAAAGATGTAATAAGAGTCGTGCAAAGGCAACTAGTGCCAAAATAACGAGGCAAGATAACAAGATCTTATCCAGATCACTTCAAGAGACATAATACCATCATCAAACCCTACAAAATCAACACTAATTAGCATTGAATTAGGCCATAACTTCTAAAAAGTGCAAACAGATTACAAAGAAAATAAATAACCCTGAAGAACACCACAAGTCAATGCCACTGAATCTTTCTTTGCTAGCTTCAAGATATACCTGCTATCGACAAGACAATTTAGTTCTCTAGAAACTCAGAATGGAGATGAATAAGAACGATAACTCATTTTCAAAGCTTAGGCATACCTTCATGGAAAATTACTTTCACCCCTCATTCATGATTTCTCTATTCTTTTATCGTGGCACAAAGAAGTTAGGTAGTTCAACTACCTTTTAATTTAATTAAATTTTAATTTCACGAGAGAATAAAATTGTTTTATGGTAAAGGTAACCAATGTATTTTATATGTTTTAACTAAAGTAGGCGGGGTCCCACTAGACTCTTTATAAATCTTATTGCATATGAAATTCATCCTTGTAACTCGGTAATAAAATAATCAACATATATGGAAACAAGCATAATTTAATAAATGCATCATTATAATCATAATAATCATAAAAAAACACGTGTGCTTCCTTCAATCAAAATATAGGATATTTTTAAGTTTTCAAAATAAATATCATATAATCACTGTAAGCCCAAAAGTTGTGTCTCAAATACCCAGAAATAAACATTGTCATAACATAAAGTTTAAAAGAGCTTAGGGTACATTTTCTTAAAATAAATCTCCCTATCCTTCCTACCTTCATAATTTATTAGCTCATGTTGCATTTCCTTAAAAGAAATTTCTCTTATGTCGCAATCTATTTTCACTGGTTCCTCTTTTGATTATGCGGAAGTGGATTGAGATGTATTGGTGCTCGAGACCTCAATAGGTTTCTTCCCTTTATCACCTGGAATTCTAGGAAGAGGCATATTGTTATCCTTTGGGGAGGAATGAGCAATAGAGGCAGCTGAAGTAACAATAGGTGCCGAGACATGTGGCTAAGGGGCATCTTTGGGGATATCAGACCAATGAGCAATGCCAGAAGGGGGGTGTACAAGATTGTTTATCCATCCATCATCCATACGCTGAAGATAGGGTTCCAAAATGTCCATAATACTAGGATGAAGTTGTAAGGGCACATTAAGAGGAGAAAATTGTTGTGGAAAAGTTGGCTGCCCTCCGAAGTTTAGGTGATTGGTCTAAATAAGATGATTAAACTTCTTAGAGTCAACATCAAAATGGATTGAAAATCTTATCTTCTTGTTCTTTCGTTCTTGCTAAATCATATTGGGTCTTTTTGTCTCTCCCTCTATTGTTTCCTCTGCGTCCCCTACTAAATAAGCTCATCTTGTCCAAAAATTTGCTCTTTACATTGATCTCAAGCTCGAATCAGTGACACAATGACTAGGTAACAATCAGTTGAAGCCAAAACACAACAACAAAGCTCTCTTCCACATCCTTTGAATAATTGAATGAGCAAAGAGAGTAACCCCAACAAATTCCAAGGGTGGTAAAACACAAGTTCTGTGGCATTAATGCCCCACTCAAATCCAAATTTAATGCATGACATTACATAATGGCCAACTCACCATCCATATGTCGTTAACCTCAACGTTTACACAAGCCAAATTATAACAATAACTATTGATATATGTTGTCATGTTAAAGTTATTCAAGTCAAATGTCATCGTGAGATATGGCATATATATGCTCCAAACTTTATACCATAAAAATCGATTAGGCGTGTCATATATAACACTCATACATTACCTTTCATATCACAAATTATTATAATATCACCCTTGTATATTAACATGTGCCATGATATTTCTTTAATGAACCTCAATACAAACCCTTATTGCCATCGAAAGATTTGAGGCATACTTCAATCATGTAAAAATCATGACATATTACCATACATGTCATGCCAAGTATTATCCTTTTGTGCCACAACAAATATCATTGCCCTGGTATAATGATATTATGCTTCTAATAATCCAATTACAACAACATTTTTTTCAATGAACTTTTAAAAGCAAACCTCTTTAATGCCATGCACAAGGAAGCATCTCAAACTGAAACCATGATATGATAGATCAATAACCTCTCAAAAAACGCTAATAGAAATATATGCCATATGAAAATGCAATGGAGTCAACCAATTTCAATACTTTTACTAGGGGACCCCACCTACTTTAGTTTTTTTAATTTCACACGGGGATATAAGCTTCACAACACTTTGCGAGCTCTATAATTAGGTGGACGAAATGTAAGTCAACAAGTAGATTTTGGCTTCATTGTTGGCAATTTAAAAACAAAGCCATTATATTCTCTCGATTGTTGAGCATTGACATTAGCATTGGGAGAGCCAACAAACAAACAACAAGACCAAAATTGAAAACAGAGCTTTCATTCTAGTTAAAGAGCAGTGATTGAAAAAACTTGCACTTGATTTGTTAGTATATTGCATTAGACAAGCAACTGATTTTATCTCTAGAGAAGCCTAGAACCCCAAGGCATTTAGGCCCAAACAACGTTTGAAGAAGCAAAGTCTCAACATTGACAGAGAATAAAATTTTAATTTTGCATCGGATCCATGTTGGTGAAGTGAGTGGGCTATAAGGCCCTCATTTACAAATCAAATGGTTTGTTGTTCAACTCTCTAATCTCCTACTTGGCTTGGGACATGGCCAAGAATATGTGATATTTCCTGCCAATTGCAGAAGGTAATCCTTTGTCCATTGCCAATCCCAAACCTTTAGATACCACTACCCTATCCCCTTTTCATCTCAAGTGATAGTTTGAATTCAAGAAATTTTTATGGGGAAGTTTGTTTGGTGCTAGTAAAATCTTTGGGGGCATATCCACCAAACCCTCTTGTTTAATATTGTCCGAGGTTTAAGCTAAAATAGATTTTTCCATGTTTTAAAAAAGGATCTTGATTTGGCTAGAAGAAAACCCCCCTTCGAACCCTGCTTTCACAACTAAAGATGGGATAGCCTTGGCCATAACATTCTCAACACAATTTCCATCCAATAAGGGTTCATAGAGAAATAAGTCCTTTACTTGTGTATTTCCATTTAAACTTTGTGCCACCTATTTATAAGAAGAGAAAGAACCCTCAATCCTTTCATGAAAACACATAGTTGATACTATTGGTTCCATGCCTTTAATTGGGGAATTTGAACTCGTGGTCGAGGGCTCCAAAGGAGATAAAATTAGAGCCTAAATCGTGCATGAGGGGCTTTCAACCTCTACACCAACTTGGAATGGACTATTGCACTCATACTCATCATTTCTTGACACCGCTAAAGGATCCACCAACTCCTTCCCCTCCAATTTTTTAATCCAAGTCTTTTTAGTTTTGTAATAATACAATCCACCCATCGGACAAGCTTCCCTCAATTGCCCTACTTCATGAAAAAAGCTAGATTGAAAAGGAATTTTCCAATAGTCAAGATTCTAATAATATTTTTGCGACCCCCACTCAATCTATAGGTCAGCCAAAATCCCTTCCTATAAATCTAGCTCAACCATAATGCAAACCATCCTCATGTTAGGTTTATCCAACCACCCATCTTCGAATGCGATAAATCACCTGATAATGTTCCCCACCATTTCTAATATTTTATCATGCCATAGTTCCAAGGGAAACCTTGGTAATAGTTCCCACACCTTTTGTACAAAATATGTTTCTCTTCATGGATCAAACCTTGAAGCCCATTATTTTAGACAGTCTCGAAAGTCCCCACTGCCAGTGTTTACCCATCATCCATAAAGCATCTTCTTTAATTTTCAAAATGAAACATAACCATTCGCATGACATAACGTGAAAGGTGGGTATATAACCAAGAAACGACTTCCAATACCCTTCCAACCACCCCTATAAGGTCTCACCCTTAACCAATTTTCCCATAAATCTTCCCACAACTGCCCTGACCATTAGAGCTTCGACTTCATACATTTGTACTTCCTTACCCACAACAAGCCACGACCATATTCATATGATCAAGGAAAGATCAAATACACCTTCTTTTATTATGCTATGGATCTGCATTCCCTTGTTCCTTGTCTACTTTCGAAGACAAGCCTTCTTCCTTCTTTGTGTCACCTTCTGCAAAGATACTTCTAGGTTCCTCTAGCTAGAGTACCTAAATCTATGAGCTACTAGATGCTAGGGTTTTTTCTGGATTCAAGGTCAAAGGTGGCACTACTGCAAAATTAACTAAATCATTAATGTTGGGTAGAGCATCCTCCTTTTCGATTAGATACAATATGTCAACTCCTCTTCGACATTAACTATCGATACTTTTGAAGTCTCATCTTCAATTCTTGTCTTCAATGTCTTGTAGCCACCTGTATGATCCTCTATACAACATACCTCCTCCTACACATTTGACATCATCTTGGAATGTAATTTGGATTTACCCTAGATATCCATTAACTCCTGGTAAGTGTGAAACATTGAACTAGGGCTTTGTTCATCCCCATCCCTGTAGTCAACTAGTTCATCCATGGTGTTATACTTCATTCTTCTACTATGACATATTTATCCATATAAAATGATATCACCCTCACAACACTTGGCAATTACCATAAAATGCAACATGATATTTTCTTTATGAGATACAATTCTTCTATCATGATATGTTCAATGGTATAAAACAATATAATTGTCACAACCTTTAGAATCTGCCATTTTCCATAAAATGCAACATAATATCCTATCTTTTATTATAGATTCTCATAAGGATTTTTCATTNAGAAGACAGAAGCAAAGCATTAAACCAAGGGGGCTGAAATTTTCCCCTTAATGTAGGGATCCAACTTTTTCTGAGAACCTAAAGAAATGTTGGAGGCCGCCTCCTTTTCTCTGCGCACTTTGTTGGTCTTTCGCCCTCGGGTAAGGGGTGGGGACGAAACTAAATTGTCTTCCGGTTCAGAAGTTCCCCCAGAGCCGCTAGAGAGGGCTCTAACAACCAGACCTGCATGGGCAGAGGGTTTCGGATCTGGAGCCCGTATTTCTCTTGCTGCTACTGAATTTGGGGGGGTGGAACCCGAGAGGCTTTCGTCTGCCAGAGGGTCTTCCTTAACTGTTGTTGCTTTTGGATCTAGGGCTTCATCTTCCTCCAACACTTCAAAGCTGTTTTTGTTTTCTAGAGTTCCCTCTGCTGAATGAGTGGCCTTCGGGGCCTGGGTTAGTGGATCCTTTCGCCTTGATTGCCTTCGTCGTATGGGCTGAAAATCATCTTCTTCGACTGGTCTCGGCTCCTCGGAGGCTTTGGGGCAGCTTTTTGCGAAGTGACCGTAAGCATGGCACCGGAGGCACTTAAAGGGAATCTGCTCGTAGTCCAGCTCTTGGATATAGCTCCATTCCCCCAGGGATAGCTTAATGGCTTCCGGAAGACCTTCCTCGAGGTTCACCTCAACACAAATGCGAGCGCAGGTAAACTGGTCCCCTTTCGGCTCCGCACTGTCCAGGAAACGCCCAAGCTTATTTCCAATGTCCTCCAAAGTATTTTTCCCCTAGAGATGCAAGGGAAGGTGAGGCAACCTAACCCAAACAGGGGTTGCGGTGATCTCGGCTTCGGGGTTGAAGTCAAGAGTCCAGGGGGCTAAGAACATTCCTCTCGACCCCATGAANGGTCTCACCCTTAACCAATTTTCCCATAAATCTTCCCACAACTGCCCTGACCATTAGAGCTTCGACTTCATACATTTGTACTTCCTTACCCACAACAAGCCACGACCATATTCATTTGATCAAGGAAAGATCAAATACACCTTATTTTATTATGCTATGGATCTGCATTTCCTTGTTCCTTGTCTACTTTCGAAGACAAGCCTTCTTCCTTCTTTGTGTCACCTTCTGCAGAGATACTTCTAGGTTCCTCTAGCTAGAGTACCTAAATCTATGAGCTACTAGATGCTAGGGTTTTTTCTGGATTCAAGGTCAAAGGTGGCACTACTACAAAATTAACTAAATCATTAATGTTGGGTAGAGCATCCTCCTTTTCGATTAGATACAATATGTCAACTCCTCTTCGACATTAACTATCGATACTTTTGAAGTCTCATCTTCAATTCTTGTCTTCAATGTCTTGTAGCCACCTGTATGATCCTCTATACAACGTACCTCCTCCTACACATTTGACATCATCTTGGAATGTAATTTGGATTTACCCTAGATATCCACTAACTCCTGGTAAGTGTGAAACATTGAACTAGGGCTTTGTTCCTCCCCATCCCTGTAGTCAACTAGTTCATCCATGGTGTTATACTTCATTCTTCTACTATGACATATTTATCCATATAAAATGATATCACCCTCACAACACTTGGCAGTTACCATAAAATGCAACATGATATTTTCTTTATGAGATACAATTCTTCTATCATGATATGTTCAATGGTATAAAACAATATAATTGTCACAACCTTTAGAATTTGCCATTTTCCATAAAATGCAACATAATATCCTATCTTTTATTATAGATTCTCATAAGGATTTTTCATTGGTGAAGTTAGAGGAGAGAGATATTGGGGTTGATCTACAGAGACTTTTAATGACATTAACTACCAAGGTTTTGTTTTGTAAAGAATATTCAATGGAGTAACATCGAGGATTTGATCTGTAGTGTTCATGGTTTCCCATGGTCACAAGCCCCTAGTCGAAAGGATTTAGAGGGTTTTCTTTGCAAAGACTCTATAACAACAGTCAATAATGAAGTTTTGCTTTGCTAAGACTTTGCAATGGCATGGGACATCAAGGGTTTGATCCTCAACATCCATAGCTATGCATGGTCACAAGCATGTAGTTGAAAGGTTTTCGAGGGTTCTCTTTGCAAAGACTTTGTAATAGTAGTATATACGAAGGTTTAGCTTTGCAGAGACTATGCAATGGTGTGTGACATTGAGGGTTTGACCCTCGATGTTCGTGGCTACCCATGATTACGAGCTTGTAGTTGCATTGTGGACCTTGCACATGGATTTTCTTGTCAATCAAAAGAAAATCACACAAGATGTGAACAAGAACAAATTGGAGGAAGGGATTTCAAGGGTTTACTCTACAAAGACTCTGCTTTGGGAAATCATGTGGGATTCAAGCAAGATAGGTTTGCGGGAAACCATCTACTCAACATGTAAGTTAAGTGCTAAAGTATCAATGATGCATGATAAGTGTTTGACAAAAAACATACATGAAATGAGGCCTTCTAAACTGAACAAATTGTAGATGTGGGTTGGTTGATGCATTATCTCATGGTTACGGTGACAATAGAGGTCATGATGATCATGTAGAGACCTTTCAAATCCTAGTGTGATTGTATGAGGGAGAAACTTGTTGCATCCAACAAGCTAAAATTGTAGAAAAAAAAAGGGATTATGGTGATTTAACAATACCTTCTATAAATTCATGTCGATATTTAATTACTATTAAATTTATTTAAATAAAACACAAACCCTGTAATTACATAAAATATTCATTATTTACATGTTATTTATTAACAAAATATTTTCATATTATTAAAACTTAATTCGTTAGTTATATTTACAATGATATAATATTTTCTTAATCATGTTTAATTCATTCTTCTGTTATGACATATTTTTCCATATAAAATAATATCACTCTCACAACCCTGAGCAATTGCCATAAAATGCAACATGATAGTTTCTTTGTGAGATGTAATTATTCTATTATAGTATGTTTTATCTATATAAAATAACATAACAATCACAACCTTTTGCATTTGCCATAAAATGCAACATAATATCCCATCTTTTATCGTAGATTCTCATAAGGAATTTTCATTAGTGAAGATAGAGGACATGGGTCTCAAGTTTGATCCGCATTTGAATGGGATTCATCGCTAAGTTTTTTTTATAAATAATATGCAACGACGTTAAACTTCAAGGGTTTGGTCCTTAGTGTTCATGGTTGCCCATGGTCACAAGCCCATAATCAAAGGTCGAGAATCAAAAGGATTTTGAGGGTTTTCTTTATAACAATGATCAATAACAAAGTTATGTTTTGCTAAGACTTTTCAATGACATGGGTCATTGAGGGTTTGACACTTAGTGTTAGTGTTATAGTTGTGCATGGTCAGAAAGGATTTCGGGTTTTTTTTGCAACTTTGTAATTGTAGTATATGCTGAGGTTTTGCTTTGCAAATACTATGCAATGGTGTGTGGCACTAAGGGTTTGACCCTCAGTGTTCATAGTTTCCCATGGTTACAAGCTCATAGTTGTGTTGTGGACCTTGCAAGTGGATTTTCTTGTCGATAGGAAGAAAATCACCCAAAACTTGAACAAGAACAAATTGGAGGAAGGGATTTTGAGGGTTTGCTCTGCAAAGAATTTACTTTGAGAAAGCATGTGGGATTCAAGCAAGATAGGTTTGCGGGAAACCATATCCTCAACATGTATGCTAAGTGCCAAAGTATTGGGGATGCACGATAAGTGTTTGACAAAATGCATACATGAAATGAGGCCTTATAATTTGAACAAATTGTAGCCTATGGGTTGGTTGATGCACTCACTCATTTTTACAATGATAACAAAGGTGACAATGATCACATGGAGACCTTTCAAATCTTGATGTGGTTGTATAAAGGAGGAACATGGTGCATCCATTAAACTAAAATTGTAGAAAAAAAGATGGATTATGGTGGTCCAACAACACCTTCTATATGCTAGTAAGAAACTGGATGATCATTGTTTGCTTTTCAATTCTGACATTTGTAAGGATTCAATATTATCCCCCATTCTTCGTCTTCATGGAGGAGGAGGAGGTAAGGATACACCCTCCTTGTTCAAGAGTCACTCTTTTAAGGATGTAATCAATAATAAACCTTATGTAGCTCTGTCTACTCATTTGCCCAATGTGTAAATAATGGAGAAATCAGATGAGGTTCTAATATTGGAGGTAATGGAGGAGATAGTTTCCTACCTCCTTTCATACTACGAATCCAAGGCAATAATCTACCGATTTAATGGTTTCTAGCCTCCTACCTCGTATTTTTACTAATGGCTCTATTCAAATTGGACAAAGGATTGTGAGGTATATCTTGTTTCCAATTGTGTTTTTATTGTACAATTTCTCAATATTGTTAATTATTATAAAGTTTTGAAGGAAGGTCCCTATTTTTGGGGAAGAGTGGGCCTTTTTGTCACCCCTTGGTTCCCATAATTTAACCCTTCCAATATGTCAGTCACCAAAATACCTGTTTGGGTTCGTCTCCCAAATTTGCCAATGCACTTTTTGGGAGTTATCAATTTTTGAAGACATGGGCAATACCTTGGGTAGCTATTTAAAAACATATATTGGGTTGGATTAAGCTTCGTCTTTTTACATATGCATGTCTATGTGTGGAGATTCACATTAGCGAGGTATTACTAAATAAATCAATACTTCAAAGGAAAGGATATAGATGGACTCATGAATTGAATTGTGAAAATAAAACTTTCCAATGTCAACTTTGTCAACAAGCGAGGCATTTGTAGGATTCATGTTTTTAAGTATGAGTTTATCTCAAAAGGAAAAAGAAAAAACCAAAACCGAAAGGATGACAATCATTTGAGCAACAACGGTGGGACGATGAAGAGGAATAACATGCAAAAAATCAATAGAATTTAGTTTCAAAGAAGGATACCAATGGATGCACAAAAGTGTAGGTGGAGGACTCAATGCCCTCTATGATGGATAGGGAAGATGCGAATAATACCTTGAGAATGGTAGGATGGTAATCATTTGAGCAACAATGGTTGGATGATGAAGACGAACAAAATGCAGAAAATTGGTAGACTTCAGTTTTAGAGAAGGATACCAATGGATGCATAGAAGTGTAGGTTGAGGACTCAACACCCTATATGGTGGATAGGGAAGACGACAAGAATACCTCGAGAGTGGTAGTTGTCAATGTAGCTTGATCAGGGGGCATGAAGAGACTTTATGCTAATAATTTTGATTCCAATAAGGAGTTGATACACCATTCGAAACTTGGACATTCGATTTTTATAGGAATCTTGATCATTTGATTTCTGACTTATCATTAGTCACTATAGACCTTCTCCAAGGAGGTGGCATGATGTTAAAAAGAAGAAAGGGGAAAAAGGTAGGAATTGGGACTATTTTTCAATGGGACAAAAATGAAATATACATTAATATGTAATGCTATATTTATCGCTGCAATGTCCACCTAATAAGTGTATTTTCCATTCAATTTTTAAATAGAAACAACGACTTTTTCTTTGGAAAAAAAACATTCTTACAAGGAAGCATCTTTAAAGTTCATAATAAACCCTTTTTGTGGTATGTTAGTGTTTAGAGGGACTTTGTTCCTCCCATCCCTAGATCCACTCCTATAGAAGGTTAAGAACATGTGTTTCCTCCTTGGAGGTCACAGGTTAAGAACATGTGTTTCCTCTTTGGAACACGCGAGACTAATGGTTAAGAACATGTGTTTCCTCCTTGGAGGTCACAGGTTCAAATCCAGAGGGGGGTAGTGTATGTATACCTTCGTAGACTTTAACAGTCAAATCACTGCGTGGAGGGGGTCTCTTGTTCCACAAACAAGGGGTCTCATACACTAATTTGGGAGGGGGTCCCTTGTCCCACAAACAAGGGGGTCTCATACACCAATTTGGTGTCTGGCTTGGCCTCAACCTTAAAAATAGATTCTTTTTTTTTGACGAAAACGGTTATGTTGCATTAAGCGGCATTCTAGCAAGCCAGAATCAGAAAATTACAACTCTGAAGAAGGTTGGTGACCTCTAACAGTGCTGCCAACCTTCTTGTGAATGTCTTGGGAAACCAATTCCATCTGCCCCTTGAGCTAATTCGAGAAAATGACAAAGAGTTCATACATGAGTAAATTCTCACAAACTGTGAGCATAGTAGAAGACAGAAGCAAAGCATTGAACCAAGGGGGCTGAAATTTTCCCCTTAATGTAGGGATCCAACTTTTTCTGAGAACCTAAAGAAATGTTGGAGGCCGCCTCCTTTTCTCTGCACGCTTTGTTGGTCTTTCGCCCTCGGGTAAGGGGTGGGGACGAAACTGAATTGTCTTCCGGTTCAGAAGTTCCCCCAGAGCCGCTAGAGGGGGCTCTAACAACCAGACCTACATGGGCAGAGGGTTTCGGATTTGGAGCCCGTATTTCTCTTGCTGCTACTGAATTTGGGGGGGTGGAACCCGAGAGGCTTTCGTCTGCCGGAGGGTCTTCCTTAACTGTTGTTGCTTCTGGATCTAGGGCTTCATCTTCCTCCAACACTTCAAAGCTGTTTTTGTTTTCTAGAGTTGCCTCTGCTGAATGAGTGGTCTTCGGGGCCTGGGTTAGTGGATCCTTTCGCCTTGATTGCCTTCGTCGTACGGGCTGAAAATCATCTTCTTTGACTGGTCTCGGCTCCTCGGAGGCTTTGGGGCAGCTTTTTGCGAAGTGACCGTAAGCATGGCACCGGAGGCACTTAAAGGGAATCTTCTCGTAGTCCAGCTCTTGGATATAGCTCCATTCCCCCAGGGATAGCTTAATGGCTTCCGGAAGACCTTCCTCGAGGTTCACCTCAACACAAATGCGAGCGCAGGTAAACTGGTCCCCTTTCGGCTCCGCACTGTCCAGGAAACGCCCAAGCTTATTTCCAATGTCCTCCAAAGTATTTTTCCCCCAGAGATGCAAGGGAAGGTGAGGCAACCTAACCCAAACATGGGTTGCGGTGATCTCGGCTTCGGGGTTGAAGTCAAGAGTCCAGGGGGCTAAGAACATTCCTCTCGACCCCATGAAATAGGGTCCAGATCTGAAAACTAGATCACAGTCCTCTTTCTTCGTGACACTGAAGACAAAAAAACCCTTGCCTATTGCGAGCAGAGTAACTTCTCCCTGTATCAGCGACTTCCAGCGGTCTTCCATCCATGCCTCCACCGTTTTGGGACTAGGCCATAACCCTGTAAACTTTCCGATGAGGGCCTTTTCGGCTAGAAGGAGGGCAAG
>JZKD02S1781800.1:83928-103563 GCA_000966675.3 Picea glauca | reverse complement strand
TCTGCAGTAATTAAATTCAGCAATCTACTTGTTTGATTGAAATCATAAGGACTTTAGTCACCTAGGGCTTGGGAATTTTCACATAAGATGTAATAATTTTTTTCAATGGAAACAAAATATATATATATATATATAACACACATAAACACCACCATAATTCCATCTTAACTCGAGACCTAAGTCACATGACATGAGGACACAGGACAAGGAGTACACGAAAATGCAAGTGTTCAACACAGGACATGTCGACCTCGGATGATGACACATTTTATATATATATATATATATATATATATATATCCCCAAACTATTGTGCTTTGTGTTATAATCATGAGGAAAATATCTCGCACCTATTTATCAATTGTCTCTTTGCAGCCTAGGTATGGAAGTTGGTCCAAGAAAAGCCAAAGTCGGGAGCAGACTGGAAAAAAGCCACCATCGAAGACTGTATCAAGGATTGGGTAGAAGACAGAGCGGTTCGGCTCTACATAGGCCTCCCGAGCATATAATAGTGTCCATTCTATGGTGGGAAAGAAATAATCAGTTTTCAAAGACAAGGTTATCCCTCTAGAGTTCATTGTTGGTATTACTCTCAGTATGGTTGAAGAATACAAGGTCGAGGTGAAATCCAAAAATCCCAAAAAACCAATCATGCCAACCATTGATTATGATATACCGTGGGGCTTTTTTGATGGGGCCTGCCAGGGGCTCCCCCTAGTATGTGAAGTAGGAGTAGTGCTCTTTATGTCCCAAAACCACTATATTCATATTTAGTATGCTCCCAAAGCTGACACAAACAACAAAGCCTAATTTGTTGCCTTGTGGACCTTATAGGAAACAGTAATTAAAAAAGATATCAAAAAGCATATGGAACCAGTGGTGCATGTAAAGGGGAAAGTTTAAAACTGGTAAGGAGCCGTACTATATGTACTTTTTGATTTTGTAACCGGAAAAAAAGGAGAAGATGAAGGTAAACAACAGTAGAATAGGGGATAGAAGGATTTGTAAAAAGACAGTAATGGACTGGAACATGTATATATAAAGTTTTTCTTCTTTGGAAAATATATATATATATATATACAAATACAAAAATGAAATAGACATAAAGATCCAATTTTTAAAAAAAGTACAACATTTGCAAAACACTTGGAATCCCTTCAAATCTCAATTTTACCCTTCACATACACAATGAGAGAGCGTAAGAACTCTTTCTATACAGCTAAAAGGGAGAAAATATCGATGAAGAATGCTTTTGAGAGTCGAACAGGTAGGACACCTCTAGGGCACGTGTTCTTTTTTAGGACACATGTCCTAGCATGTCACATGTCCAACATGTATGATATGGACATAGCACCCCTGGGGGTCGTGTCTTGTTACTTAGCTCGGGACCCCTAAAGTACCCAAAGATTTGCATGTCAAATTTTAAGCATTTAATGCATTCAATTTCAAATGTGAAAATTACTTCCAAGTGACCTCAAACAGTAAACTAGGGTTGTTATCAGTGAATAATTTTACACTGAAATTATGACAAAAAATTAAAGCGAAAACACAAAGATCATAGAGAAATCATCCATGCACATGAGACACAAATTTTGTTTATACGATATATGTAATGCCATCGAATGAAGATTGTTGTGTGAATTGTCCTTGTAAAGTTTTAATTACAGTTGATTAGGTTTATTGTGAAAGCGACTCTTGTGTTTCCAAGCCACCTTATGTGCAATGTGTGCTAAGTGTTGCAGAAAATAAATCTAATCTAGATGTGGCCTCTAAGAGGCTATCCCTTAGTTTGGAGGTTGAGCTTGCCGAATGTCCAATAGGGAGAGTATCCCTCTGACTTCGCACACAAGCTCAAGAGAATGTGGGAGGTCCAACGACGAGAACCTAGATCTCAAAGTCCCCGCTAGACTTCTTACACAAACCCTCTTTTGTTTCCAAACAAGCAATAGCTACTTAAAGATTTCCCTAATTAAAACGAATCCACACTGACCAGCCCCGGTTCTGATGACAAGGGTTCAGAGTATACATTGGGGAGCTGAGGGGAAATGTTTATTTTGCCAACTTTGAAATGCTAAAAAGTAAATTGCAAAAAATAAATCTAAGCTAACTAAACTAAAAAAGGAAATTGATTAAATGTTGTGTGGTGTTGTGTGTTTATTTTAAGGTTTGTTTTATCTTTTTAGATTAATGAAATGAAAAGCACATGAAACACACCAAGAAAATGAGACACAAAGACAACTCCTCCCAAGGTAGGGGGGTTGAGATGGGTGTTGAATAGCCTACTTGTTTCTTTGAGGTTACAATGATCTTTGAAGAAGATTTGTGGTCCTTTCATTAGTGGGGGACCATCAAACTTACAAGATGACAGAAAGAAATGGTTTAGAAGAAAGTTAGGTACCTCGGGTGGTCTCGGAAGGTCTGAATCCTTGAAAATGGGCAGCATTTCCCCTTGGTTGTTCGCTAAACCTGCAAAAAAAGCAAGTTATTGTGGAGGAAAATGCCCCAAATTATTTTGGGACAACTTGCAAAAAACATGTTAGAAGATAGGAAAGATTTATTCAAGAAATCCTATGATAAACTAGTGAGTTAGGAACCAAAAAAGCAAGATTTAAATACACTTTCTTAGTGGTTTTTTGTTTGTTGTTTTAGGACAGCAAACAAAGTGGCACTAAGTTTGCCAAATATAGATTTAAAGCCCTTAGAAAAGGAACTACTTCTATCCTTTTAAAATTTTGAAGAAAGAAGCATGCTAAAAGTAACTTTTCCTATGCAAGATCTATCTTTGAGATGAAACTTTAAGGTACAAAACTAGATCTAACTTATCTTTGCATGCAAACTTAGATCTTAACGATTTGAAATGAAAACTAGAACTAAATACTTGCATGCAACCAAGCAACCAAAAGGGAATGTAGAATTTTTGTGAGAAAGAGAGTTGAGATTAAGCCTGCAAGGTGAAACTTCTTTTGGGCTATGGAGTCCTTCTTTGGTGACAAGTTAAGGGACTACGCTCTCGGAAGCCTTAAAGCTTGTGGAAGGTACAAACAAGTCCAACCACTTCTTCAAGGATGAGGACCTGTAAAGCTTAGAAATACTTGCACAAAACCGTTAAATATTGGTGCTTCATGCACATGAAATCTAGATAGCATGTAATTAAGCTAAATTTGCATGCAAATCTTTAACCGCATATGTAAAAAGACAAAGGATCCTAAAATACAAACAAGTTTAAAGGATCTTCCCTACCGGGTGACAACACCCATTCAAAGGCCAACAAAGACAAATAAAATGCAAACCAAATAAGCAAAGGTTACCTCATATATGAATTGTTAAGCATCAAACATCCACACAAAGAATTATAGCCACCATATGACCTCCAAAGTTTTCTCTTTTATTCCACAAATGATCAACAATACAATCTATTACAAGCGTTTCTCCCCTACTCCAACTAGTTAGCAATGGAGAAAATAGCTTGTTAAAATAGGAGGGAGGGCATACTTCCCAAGGAGGGAGGGCGCACATCCCAAGATGGAAATGACAAATGGATGAACGGATTGAAGCCATCTCTCCTTAATCATGAGTTAACTTGACCCAAGTGAGAGAAGAAGGGGATGAGAGGGTGCCACATCGCCAAGGGAAGGTGGTGACCTTCCTTGGGATTAACACCCACTACACAAATGCGCCACACTGCCAAGGAGGTGCACACTAGTCTTTGGGATCTCCATCAAGTGGAGAGAACTCCCCACTTAACTCATACCAAACTCCCCTAAGTCACTCTTAACTGCCACTAAGTCATAGTGAACTGAGAGAGAGAGAGAGAGTTAACTAAAAACATGTTTCCACAAAAATAGCATTTGCTGATTTTTGTCTTTTATTTACCTTTTTCAAAAGAAAATCATTTTTTACTGAGTAAAACTCAATATTTACCCTCGAAAAGGCGGTACTTAGGTAAAGTGGGTATTCTAAGTGTGAAAACGAATACCCACAAGGCATATAATGCCTCCTAGTACTACTTTTTTAACTCATTCATCAATTACAATTAAAATATCCCAATTTTGCGGGAAATTTTTTTTTTTCGTATAAAACATTAACAACCTAAGGCGACTTAGCACATTTCCATGAGACTCTAGGAGGATGATTAGCATGGTAATACACATTAAACACTAGACTTAGATTTTCCAAGCTAAGGCCTAACCATCGGTACACACTCCAACTTTGGAGAAAATGAGTGAAAAAACTCAAAAAATTATAACTTGCTTAAAAATTAATTCAAGCAAGAAATAATTAACAAATAAAAAAAACACTTTAGAGTTATGCAGTCATGATCAAGTCTTGGGAGGCTAAGCCTGTTACAAGTTCATCATGCTAAATTCATCTTATTACAACTCCCCACGGAGAGTGTGGAAATGCGGCATAGAAGAAGAAAAGAAAAGGGGCCATAATGGCTAGCTGGACTTGAGAACTTTGAATTTTGAGCAACTCCTTGCTCAATCTTTGGCGGCTCAATTACAAGTCCATCCTAGTGCAATTTGGTGGGTAACGAGGCCTTTTCTGCTCTTCCTCCCACGTGTAGCCTCACACGTGCGGCCTCCTCCTTGGCTGAAAAATGAAAAAGAGAAAAAAAAACTCCATATTTGTCAAAGTGAAGATTCTCCTTGCTAAAATTGTCACCCCAATCTCCTTGGCACAAGTGTTCACTCACTTATGACAACTCCATAATTTCACAATAAGATATGTGTTGCCTCTTCACATTGCCTCTCCTTTTATAGGAGTCTAATGAGTGAGTTTAAGAACCCCTTCTAAACTCAACATTAAATTAGAATTGTTTATTCCTCCAAGTGGGTGTGAAGCCCCACCAACAACAATTTCAAGCCTCAGCTCAATAGATAAGGGGCTTTCACAAAGTAAGAATACAATGTGAATACCAACAAAGATTCCCACATGCCCAACACCAAGGCCAATGTGAGAATACTTGCCCGATGCTACAAAAACATCAACATTGCATCCCACTGTTTTTTGATGCCTCTCGGTGCTTAATAGATCTGAAGTTAAAATGGATCTATGCTAGTAGATAGTTTGATGGATTCTCGAGTTTCATGTTGGATATGCTCAATACATCATTAGAAGCTGACACTCGAAACAAAAGAATTCGATAAGGTTGTATTTGGAAGCAATCCAACACTTCAGAATTCCCGACAGTTTATCAAATGTAGCTAATAATAATGTATTGGTTGTCACTAACAACCATTTGAGAAGGAAATGTAACGTTGGGTTCTGTCCCAACTTGTTTATTTCCCTAGAAATTCAAAATCATTGTTAGGATGCACAGTATAGTACCTATAAGCATTTTCTTCAACGCAAGGAACTTATTTGTTTTGGGTTTAAAGTGACAGGATGCTGTGACATTGAAGCACAACTTTACTCTTTAAGAAAAAGTCTATCATTATCAAAAAACATAGCTTCTATTAGAAACTTGAGTGTTTTACACTAGCTTTAATGTCTGCGTCACTTTCTGATGAGGTTGTGAAATGACAAGCTTGACTGAAATTGTCACGTGTTAGTTAGAACTTAGCAAGTTTGGAATTCTCCTCAGACTGCACATGTAATGGGTGATTATTAGCAGTGTTCCTGAATATTAACTTCCAAGTATAAATTGGAAAAAAGACTTATCAATCTAGCACAGCACGCTGCATCTAATCCATCAGCTGTATATCGTGAGAGACCTGCCTTCACCCAGAGATTCACACAACACTACTGTTTTATATGCTCTCAACATCCAACCACTTGCTCTCCGTTTCATGATCCTCTGCCAAGTTAAGCCTGGTGATTCTGGTTTTCACCTCAGTTCTGCTGTGAAACAGCATCTGCAGTCTAAGTTGCCTAGTTTGAGTTAGTGTTCAAGTTCGGCAACCATGAAGTTTGGCAAGAATTTGGCATTAAGTCCAAGAAACTATACCATTCAAAATTTAAAAATATATATAATAAAATTCCATGCGCTCATTAAACACATATGATAAAAATCAAAATCGCATGCCACCATCAAACCTATATTTGAAAAAAGACAATATCTTGTTAAAAGTTTAGGAGTTTAAGTTCTGTTTTACGAACTCGGTTTTTTGCTTTCTTTTCCTTATAAAAACAAATTCGAATAAATTCAAAAACTTTCAGCTTGACATCCGTTGAAGGTTGAAGTTCGACGAATTTCAAATTTCATGCTTGAAATTCACCAAAAACAGTGACTAAGGCTGCAGTAATAAGCTGCAGCTCTGTTTAGGTGAATGAAGACTTGTTCCCAGTGTTACGGGACAGTTCATGGCTAATATTGTGCCTACATTGTCCACAATGTCATCACTCCACCTGGATTCAATTCAACCAAATTCAATATAATCCGTTAGAACAAATGCCTTACTAACGAGATTGTGCTCTGAATATACAATCTGCCAAAGAATTGTCAATATCTAGCATAGCAAATGCCAACAGGGCATTCGTTCATTGGTGAGATTGACAGAGTATTAAGCCATCTACTAGGGTTTGACTCTCACTGTGATCTGCCCTACACGAGAAGTATGTCAAAAAGGGATGAGGCCGAGTGCAAATCCCCGGGAATTTTGCAAAATAGATACACCTCAGACCTGGCACCTAAGCCGAAAGAATTTCATGTTATGCAATGAAGCCCCCGACCTCCGACAGTGTTTCTCCAAGCAACTTTCAAAAAAACAAATCCAGCCTAGGAAATTCCATCACATTTAGAAAACTTAAAGCATACCATGCGCGTCACAACTTACATGATTGGGAATGCTGATCCAGTGGCATCGACATCGGTGTCAAACTTGACGAATCAAGCTCCACTTCCAACAATCAGATCTGCTGAAAAAAACAGAAAAAAAGAACGGATTAATCCGTGACAATGTGATCGCTGCATACCTATATCTCCATTACCAAACCAGAACCCTAAGCAACTCAAAATAAGCTCTCCTGCAGATATAATTCATACAATGTAGGTCAAATTCCATTCCCTGGAAGCCATGCATGTAAAGCTTCCAGAATTTTGCCGAAGCAATATATGTAAAGCTTAGGAGAGGCTTCTCTAAACAATGCATGTAATCTTCTAAAACAACAGTTGCAGATGCCACAATCTGAAACCCTGGAATGTTCTACAAAGTTCTCGAACATTCTAGAAGATCCTGTTCAACATTCTACATATAATCCCGCGAAACGTTGCAGAATCTTCAATTGTTAATTAGAAGACGCGAATTGTACAGGATTTGGTCATTACCTTATCTCTGCAATTCTGACGACATACTCTGCCGTCGGGAAGAAGAAAAAAGAAAGTAAAGAAAAACCGCCGTGAGATTTATTATACGAGGCCGATCGGAAAATTCAAAGGCGGTAATTTAACACCTGGGGAGTTTTGCCGAGGAATTGTCAGCCATTTGTTCCATCGCGATGCTATGTAGAATTTAGAAGAAAAAAGAAGACAAGAAACTGGAGAAAAGAAAGAGGAATGCAGGCAGAAGTAATTCGAAGGTAATTGACAGCGGAATTAGACTTACAAAGTGAAAGCGAGCGGGAATAGAACTCCTGACCTACTGATCTCGCAGAATTGTTTCTTCTTGGTTTTTTTTTGTCCTTCCTGTCCCTCTCCCGTCTCTTTGTAAGTTCCGTTTCTCCCTTGCTTTTTGTTCCGACTGCAATAAAACCAGTTTTTTCGCTGAAAGCGGTCTGGAGAAAACCGCTTATAGGGGCGGTGTGGAGAAAACCACTTATCGGTTGGCCGACGGAAAATATGAAAGACCAAAACGGGATCGGCGGACCGCACGGCCTGATTTGATCGGTGTCGGTTTCCGTGACGGGGACGCGTCTAGGTGGCGGTTCGAGTTACTCCGGGGAGGGACCGCCGCCGGCGAGTTGTCCCTGTCTTACCGGCGAAATTAGATGAGGATGGGTCCCACAGAAGGCTCTGCCCGAGCCAAGCCTTTACCGGTGAGGTCATGCTGAATTTGTGGCAGTGAATTCACCACATGCAAGAAAGACAGAACGAGGGTTAGACTTTAGTGTCTGAATCATGAGGCGGTTAACAAGAGCCAATTCAGCGCGATTGACTCGGGTTAAAAATGGGAAGTTTTTAGTTAAAAACAGAAAAGAGAGACTTAAATGGGGACCCGGGGAGTTTTAGTTAAACGCAGAAAAGAGAATTAAAAAAAGTGACTTGCAGTAAAGTAAATCGTTGAAATTCGATATGCAGGTTTGATTTTAAATAATAATAATTTAAATTTTAAGTTGATGGATTTAATTAAATATTAATTTGTTTTTGTTTATTAATCTGTTTGTGATTTTGTGGTTGATAAACTGGATTTTTATTTTTGGGTGTGTATTCCCCATAGTTGCAGGTTTTAGTCATCCAAACCCATCACTTTATGAGGATTTGATTAATTAAATTTTAAATTTATGAATTTAGTTAAATATTTTATTTAATTTTAAAGGGAAATGTTTTATTTTTTGGTTGAAATCCGATGAATTCAGGGTGTTGAAAAACCTTTGAGGCATTAGGATTATACAAACTTAACCACTCAAATCTGCAAATCCAACTATTCATTACCAAATTTTAAATAAAATCAAAGAGAAAAAATTGTGAAAAAACCTAAAAATATAATGTTTAGACTACTACATTTTTAAATCTATAAGTTTAATTAAATATTAAATTGATGTAATTTAATTTTAAAGTTATTATTATTTTAATTATATATTAAATTGAATTGATATATGTGATTTTTATTTGTTAAATATGGATTTTTATTTGTAATTTTAAATTTATGGATTTAGTTAAATATTTTATTTAAATCTAAATTTATGAGATTAATTAAATATTAAATTGTTGTAATTTAATTTTAAAGATATTATTATTTTAATTATATATCAAATTGAATTGATGTGCGAGATTTTTAATTGTTAGACAATATTACTTGGTTTAATGAAAATGTATATATTCTAATTTGTTTTTTGAATGCAAACTTTCAACTTTTAAAAGATTCCACATGTTTTTTTAATGCAAACTTTTAACTTTTAAAAGATTACACATGTTTTTAATACTTAATCAAAATTCGTTCATATAGTAAGGGTTTTTATAAATATGTGTGTGAAGCCTGGATTATGATTTAGTTATGCAAAATTCGTTCATATTTATGTAGTAAGGGTTTTTATAAATATGTGTGTGAAGCGAGGATTATGATTCTAGGCCGAAGCATTTTCATTTTAGCATATAGTACTTAATAATGATGTTTGAAAGAAAAGGATTTATTATGTTTTTTATAAATTTGTAATTAAAAAGGTATCTAATTATAATAGTTATAAGGAAGGAGATTCATAAATAAAAGCATTTTTTTTTATTTATAAGATTAATTTTTATAATTATTTTGGTCTAAATTTTTGTTTAGTTATAAATAATTTGCTTGTTGTCATTTGGGTGATTTATTACTTTTGTATCCTTCACCCAATTTAAAATTTGTTATGGATGGCTTGAATTCAAACCACACATTTTTTGATGGCATTCAAGGTACTTGTGGTAGTTACTAGTTGGTTTGAACTTGCAACTTCCTAGATTCTAAGGACCAAAGGGGGCTGGGAGAAAGCAAATAAGTTTTTTTTTTCTTTTTTTTGTTTTTATGTTGGTGGAATTGGCAACTAGGCTAGGCTCATATTCGCGTGACACGGGATCGATTCCGACCACTACCACTATAACCGCCAAGTGCACTGCAACATGCTTCAAGCATGGCACACGGGTAAGTTGAGGTTTGATCCAGTGACCTCACATAACGGAGTGTGTTAACAGCGCACTCCATCACCGATTGATCTACACCCCTGGGGCTAACAAGTTATGTTTTTTTGTTTGGTCTTATTTTTTTCTTTTTTGTCTTCTATAAACTAGTTTAGATCCATTTCAGCCTTAGATTTATTAAGCATTGAGAGAAATCAAATCCCTATAGGTGCAAACATTTTCTAAAGCTTTTGCATCTTTAAAAAGATTTACACCTCTGAGGATTTGATCATTCTTAATGCTTGATAAATCCATGGTTACATTGGATCTAAGTTGGTTTAAAAATGAGTGAGTTAGTAAGTGGAAAAATTCGACCTTTCCAGTGGGTTTATTTTTGTAGAAATGCAAAGTTTCATCTTGATCTACTCATTTTTTTCAAAATTTTGATGATCTGGGTCGTCTTAAAATTGGTCAAAACTATGAAAGGAAGAGTTCCATAGTTGAAGTTCCCATCAATCAAATAGAACTATAACTTCGTGTAAAATCATAACAAATTTAGGGAAGAATTTTAATGAAAAAGAGGTTGAGTTTGTCCACTAATTAACTAACTATGTTTTAAAATATTATATTAAATTGACATCAGCATTACACATCTACCCAATACCGAGATATAGAATGTACATATTGACGCAATAATAATAAGGAAGAATAACAATGAGATACAACTATCTTATGTCATCTTGCAATAACTTCAATCACTATAAAATCTCTTTCCTTCCATGAAATGTTATTATCTCAATAACTGAATATTGTCACAACCACACGACGAATTACAATTTAAAGCCAACTTTCGAATCAATAAAGCTTTTGATGCTCGTTAAAGAATAAAGTTTAAAGTAATATTTAATGTCACTATTGTTGTATTTAGAGAACCAAGGTGCTCTTGCGGCTCGAAAAAGATGAGAAAAGTGACTTTGACATTAAGTAATAAATTTTGTCAAATGTTCGACGAAATTTTTAAATAATGTAAATCTTAATTAATACTTTAAATTTTGTACTTTAAAAATATATATCTACTACAACTAAAACAACTAAAACACACAGTATATATTAAAGATTATTTGTTAGGTTAGTGAAAACGAGTAACTAATATACTCCCACTAAGATTCAAATCCTACCAAATGACATATTTATAGAATAAATACCCCTCAATAAAACCTAACCAAAACACCAAAAATAAGCATGCCACCGAGTTATTCCTAAACATGTTGGAAGAGTTTTTAACTTTTAAAAATGCGCTACTATCACCACACCCCAACCAAATGAGGATTCTCCATCGTCAATGTAAAAAAAAAAACTTTCGGCGATTATTTTTTGTAATATTTTTATTATTTATATAAATAAATAAATGTAACCTGTTATCTTTTTATACGTACAACAATCAATTCTCAAGCCTACCTCCATTTAAACAAAAGTCCACTAACACATCCCTATCAACCTTACGAGACATCAAATCAATTTCAAAAATAGCTTATATGTTACTGTGAAGTAAGGTAGGCATGATCAGAGTTGTTAGCTTTGAATTTATTTATTTATATAGTTGATGGCATAATAAAATTATTAATATAAAATATTTTTTAAATATAAATATAATATTATAAATTATATGATTTATAATTACTTTAAAATTATATAGGTAAACAAGTACAACCAAGTTGTTTATACTATTTTTGAAGTCATGAAGTAATAAGATACAAAGAAACAGTACAAATTTAATATAGAGATTAGCTCCAACATATATGTCGAAGCTTTAGAAGTTTATCAGGAAACCTTTCATATATAACCGATCTCCTCAACTCAAAATTTTAAGATTAATAGCCCCATGAGATACAGTATTTCTCCTTCCAAACACTATGGTCTTCTCCTCCTTCAATGATTACCTTCATCCCTATCGTAGGCACTCCTCTCTAATGAAAATTGTCTCTATTGAACATACAGAAAAAATTATGCTTTCGGTAAAATCACATAAAGTTGTTTTTGTAAAATCATATAAAGAAACGCGAGGTGGCAGGAGCGAGAGGGGTCGTCATTTGCCCATGAGGAAACCAAGTGCTCTCTTTCCATTGGAATCTAGGCATAGCTACCAATAATCAAGCTGAAGCCTATGCTTTGTACCAAGGTCTTCTTCTCGCCAAAAGCAAGAACATACACTCCCTTTTGGTGATTGGGGATTCCAAGATAATCATAGGGAATGTACGCAAAGGGTCCCACCCCCCAAATCTCCATTTAAGAGCCATTCTCCAAAGAATTTCGACAATTCACACTCTCTTCCACAATATCTCCTTTTACCATGTCCTTCAGCGAAATAACCAATTGGTCGACGCTCAAGCTAACCTGGCAATTGAACTGGAGCAAGGCACGCTAGTGGTTAATGGATTATCTCTCCACTCACCCATACCATGACATTTGACACATGGCATTTTTCTCCCCTGGCCACTGTCGTCTAGACCACAGTGGCGAAAAGGGTCATGGTCTGGGTCGCGTTTCATTCCAACGCCCCTTCCTGGACACCTAACCACCCTCCCCCTCACCTCGGCATGTGGCTCTGCAACCCCCACCACCTGCCCCACCTCACCTCTCAACACATAAGCACCCACTACCTCACCTCTGCACGCGTCCAGTGGCTATATATCTCCCCCTCCCTCGACTTGGGAAGTCTTATCGCAGTACCTTCAGCCGCTTATGAGCGTGGAAGAGAAGACTGGAGTGACGTGAACCTGTTCAGCATGACGCACAAAGAGTATTGTACATCAAATTCAGGCGAGATGAAGGATCCCAGCATTAGAGGTGATCATGGCTACAACTCGTGGCAAAGAATGGGAAACTGGTTAAGTTCTTTGAATCATTCGAGGGTGATAGCACATATCATAACAGGAGTGACTCATTTTGTTGGCATTCTCATCCCTGCAAAGAACAAAGTAGCATCCAATCCTCATAAGCGCATTGCCATCTATGTTTTACAGCCAGATAGAATAAGGATTATAGGCAAGATGAGCAGGCAACCACAAAGAATTGTCTCAGGGGAGGAACACGACGAGCTGGTAGACACGATTCAAACACTTCAATTACAGCTCAGGGCACTTTCTTCACAAGTTCTCTCCATCACATAGATTACCATCCAACACAGGAGTGAACAACAGAGAAATAGGGATGAGTGCGAAGCTTTGAGGCAGCAGATCGAGGAACTCCAAATGGTAGTTGGACTTGCGTCGCTCGCAACCAACTACATTCCAACTTTTGATAAGGCCTCCTCGCCTGGACCACACCCGAACCTGGACCTCAACCTACGGCCTCCAGCAGAGGCATAATTTCTGGCACCGGACAATTCCAAAATCTAAGTATATGCAATGTTTTTTTACGTTGTTACTATGAACACTTTGCATGGTTTTCACCATAGCAAATCAAGTAGGCTTTAGTGTTTTAGTAAGCAATACCCCTGTTCTTCATTTTCTTCTCGGAGAATTCAGGGGGGTAATTTTTTAATTTTGCAATTTCTGTAACACAGACTATGTACTTCGCCTGCGTATCTTTGCGGTTTTTTTTAATATAATTTTTGCCCAGTTTTTGTTAAAAAAAAATCATATAAAGAAACCATTGTTCAATGCGCTCTTGTTTCTAAAGTTGGCGAGGCTTACTTCCATTTACACAAGTTTGTTTGGTATAGGGATGATTGGATGTGGCAACAACAATAAATAATGGAGATGACAATGGTGCAAGGTGTGTGTAGAGAAATATGAATAATTTTGTGTGAATGTCACAATAATTGATAAGCTTATGGTGTGTCAGCTTTGAAACCTAATTCTATAATGTCCAAAGAGAAATCGTCTCAAAATCTACATGGCGGGTTCCTCTAATGGATCGTATTGCTTCATTGTAGTTCATAATTGTATGAAAATAGACCCTAGATCTGTGGGGGCTACTAGGTGATCTGGATTCGCAAAACAATACTCTTTAACACACGATCGTCGAATCTAGTGTACCACCGTCAAGTTTACTCATGCCCCTTACACATGGAAATGTTGCTCCATCGATTGCTCACGCGATTTAGAACAAGCACCCTTCAACTGAAGGACGCACATATTACAGTCGAACATCTCCTCGTAGACATAAACAAACACGTTGAATTGATTTCATATATCAACCAAATAGAATATTAAATGTTCAACTAATTTAAATCCTTGAACCATGTAAAGGTTCTAATAAGACTCCAAACATATCAATCAATAAAATATTAGAAAAATATGTTATTTTATATATTAAAAAACAAAATTTTATGTTTCTTATATTTAACATTAGGTTTCTTACCAAAAAAAATTAAGTCAAAACAAATTAATATACAAGTCAACTCAAAACGAACATTATATGCTACAGAAGCAGTATAATAAATAAGATCAATTTTGTCCATTGGATATAGCTTGGGTGGTTAGGAGGAATGATTGTTACCCTCCCCACTCGGGTTCAATTCCTTGTGAGTGATATGGTGTGCCATTAAATGGGTCTATAAGATGCTCTTGTTGTTGAGACCCCAATATTCTGAAAATACTCATCCTCCCTATGTTCTCTCGCGAAATTCAAGAGAGTTTTCCATAAACGTAGCGAGCACCAATATCCAATATCATGAACCACATGAAATAAATAAATAAAATCTATTTTAAAATTATATAATGATAATAAAAATAGTTATCTTTCATTAAAATCAATATTAATTTATTAAATTTTAAGAAAATAACTATAAAATTTATTTATTTATTTTAATATATTATTTTTAAATGCTCAAGTTGCTCGCAATTATTTTGTATAATATATTTTTTCTTATATTAAATGCCGAACTCAACACTTCCACACTTTCTCTTGATTTTGGCTACTAGAACACTCCACTGTAATAGTATTTTTTATAGTCACTATAAATTAAGGGAAAGAGATGTATACAAATCTTGTGTCAATATTGATCTCTCGACAATTAACAAAACAAATTCCATATCAAGATCAGAATTAACAAAATAATTTCGATACCAAAATATGAGTAGGGTCCTTGACTATTCAATAATTATTGTTATCAAATAATCAAACAAAAATAATAAATCTTCACCATATTTAATATTTAGTGTTGTTTTAATATTTAATGTTGACTCCACATAATGTTTTTGTGACCATATCAAAGATTTGCTTCTCAAATTGCAAATTTTTTATGCACATCTAATTGTGGACGTCCCGAAACATTATAACACGCAACAATCCAATCAAAGGTAGTGAGGAGGATGGCAATGAGAGAAGCAAAAGTACTCTGTGAAGGAGTTGAGGATAATTTCAACATAAACGCTAAAAGGAAGGGACAAAAATAAGCCTTTCATGGATTTCGCAAATGGTTCCATGGGACAAAAATCATTTGCACGCTTCAATTTAAAAAGAATACGTAGGATTCCATTAGAGGTCAATGAAGAGACACAAATTATCAATATATACTCATCCAGACACGCATTCCAATTATATATATATATATATATATATATAATCAACAAATTGTATGAGTTAGTATTCAGAAATGGGTATGCATCACCTACCTTTCATATTGCTTTAGAGATGGCTACAATGGGAGTACGTGTTCAACATTGGGAGCACATAGGGCATGGGGTTTTCCACATGGAGCTTGGATATATGGTGATTGTACATTTATGATGTGGTATTGGTTGTCTAATTAGTGTTTTTTCCAATACAATATTAATATTGTGATGTTGATGGACTAGTTAAGAAAAATAACAATGGAGACTATGGAAAATTTGTTATCATATTTTAAAGAGGCATGTAATCTCGCAGCTTTGCTCAATCAAGAAGAGGATTTATAGGTAACTATTCCAGCCTAGAACCTCAAGAAAATATTGAGCAAGACAACATGAATGAAGGGTATATATTGTATCCTAAAATAACATGCGGTGATTTCATGCTTGTAAGATTGGTTTGAGGAGGCAATGTTCACGTGGTATTTTCTAGGTGTTAAGTTCTCAACACACCTTTTGAAATATTAGGCATTTTAATGGGTACCACTTTCTTTTTTATCTCCTTTGTTTTTAGTTTAGCTTGCTTGTGCTTTGTTTTATTCATTGCTTTTTTTGCTTGTCTCAATCAATTGTGGTTCAAGCTTGAAAAAGGATTGTCCCAAATAAATGAGCACATATAATTTCTTAGGCTAAGTAGAAAGGGGTCGGGACTTAAGAATTTTTGTAAAGAAACGCAAAAAACCCATAAAAATTTTGATTGACAGTTTATGTTGATCGTTGATACCGCATCGGGCGTCGATGAGACCTTTTACACAAGTTTGGAAACATATGAGAGATTTCATCGATCGACGATGAACATCGATCATCGGCATCAGTGGATGTCTCTTGCAGAGTATAAAAAGAATCCTAAACCTCACGGACATCAATTGAGCCTAAGGAACATAAATGATTCTCAGTGGTCCGATACAAGCGCTCGATTAATCCTGATAGTTGGCGGATAAGACAAGATTTGTTTGATTTTGATGAGCCAAGGATGCACGTCTTGTGGTAGACACAAGTTTTGTACAACCACATCATCCCCACGTGGACTTTCATACCAGCCACATCATATGTCATGTCACCTACCACATCATCTGCCATGTCACACAATACATCTCACCCCTTTCCATGTCAGATATGTATGGTTCTCTCGATTTTCAACAGGCATCGAGGAGTTTTGTGTGCATGTGGGAAACATGAACACTTCACCTCCATTGAAGTCGATGAGTACATCGGTCATAGGCGAGTTTAATTGACACATTTCAAAAGGTTAAAAGAAAGTTTTTTTTGTTGATCATCGATGCTCTATCGGTGTCGGTCGTTCCGGTTTTGAAAACAACCTATATGCTCACGCTTGTTCCCATCGATGGCCTATCTCCACAAAAACCACTTTGAATCACAACCGTTCATATTATAATCACTTTTAATCTCAGTCATTGAAATGTTTTATGTGAAATTGGTCGCTCACGAGTTTTGTGCCTATAAGTCATCCTCGTACATGGCTATGTCACCACACCCAAACCAGTCAGACCTTGTCATGTCATCCCTCGTACTCTCATCTAACATTTTAATGAACATGTCATGGTATAGGTCCACGTGTCTCAACACATCACCATTAAAAAAAAGACATTATGTGCCAATGAAAAAGAGGTTATTATATAAACTTTCGTCAGGATCGGTGATGAACGTTAGTAGAAAGTCGGTTTGAAAGGGTCAATGGTCTCAGATCATCGATCCTCAATTAGGAAAGACACTATGCGCCAAAATGATTGTCTTTTGAATTCGTCGATGAACTAAGGAACATGTGTTCGCATTACCATACGACAAAAGGAGTTAATTTCAAGCGTGGCATGCAAATGGGTGCATCTAAACCTGAGGATTTGCAAAATATCGTTGTATTTAATGGTTAGATTTGACTGCTATAAAACTAAAATATATGTGCATAAATGATTTCATTTGGTATCTTAGTTATTGATCGTGTGAAGAGAGCCTATGCAACGAAAACATTCTGAGTTCAAGAACTGTGTGTGTTGCAACTGTATCTTTGCTAACTCAGGGCGTCTTGTGTTTTGGAACTAGTAAGCCTTAGCATTAATTTCTCTTATTGTTACTAGGTACGCATTCAAAGTGAATAATTGTTGTGGCTCTTATGAGGTGAAAATGAATCATGGTATGATTGTTGTTCATTTATTTTTGCAGAACAATGCCACCTTGAAGAATTACCACTCGACAGTCTCTGAAAACGCCCAAAGGGAAAGGTTCCTAGCTGGGCAAAACATCAAACCCTGCACCTACTAAAGGAACAGAACAAACACCAAAAGTAGAGCCCGTAATCCAAGTTCCGCTAAAGAAGGTCTTCAGCCAACCACCATTATACATGGATACATAACCAAGCACGGGACCAAGGTATTGCTTCACTCTTGGAATGATTTTTTTAATAAATTCTAGAATCCAGACTAACCAGAGTTCACACCTCACAGTAACCTAGATATTAGAACCATAGATGACCAGGTTTTCCCGAACATCAGTCATTCTCTGTTACACATGGTGGCTACTATGTCCCTTGTTTTACCATGTGTAGAAGCTTTGGAGTGGATCATTAGTCGCACTGATGCAGTAAAATGCTCAATCAACGATGAACAAGGGCAGTGTGTGGGAATTTTCTTACCATGAGAGATTAACAAATATTACAAACTCCGGGAGCCAGAATTTAGATTGAATGATGACTTTGTGGTAGACTTTCATGTGAATCATGATGTGAACAAGCTGGTGGCATCCTGGTGGAAAGAGGATAAGAAGTTCATCAATCAGACTTTGGGATGGTATGGTGTGACAAATTTGAGAGAACCCTACATGTATCTAATGGTCTTGCTTTGTAGAATGTATGGTGAAAAGGATTGTTCTAGGTTCACCGAGGCCTGGATGACCTTAACTTACACTGTGACAATGTCAGGAGGTATTTTCAACTCGGGTGCCATCATAGCAAAGCAACTTAGCACCATAATATATCAAGATCAAAATCCTAAACCAGGTGAGGTGCCTTAATTCTACATGGCCTCTTACCATTTGGATGTGGTATGTGCAAGACATGTATTTTCATAAATGAATTTCAGTTGGCATGTGTTTGAATTCATGTGCACATCTACTTTAGTATTTTATGGGAGAACAGATATAATAAGTCATATCCCATTATATGTGATTTGTTCTTAGCCAAACTATATTTCATTATTTTCCACCAAGAATGTCCAAGGCTTTCCAAACAAGCCAAGAAGATCATCTCCCTTATCAACAATTGGTATTTGGAAGAGAAGTGCTCTTACATCAGAATTTTTGAAGCCACTAGGGTCCCACATTTATTACCAGCTTACATACCAGACAGATTGGCCCTAGGAGAAAATTGTTATCAGACAAATCCTACAAGGGTTGAATGCCTCCCTAGTCAAAGATAAAAAGAGACTATTTATCCCATACGGATTTTAATTGGGTTATTACTTTGTCAAAGATACCACACAAGAAAAATAGAAAGGTCTGAGCCATTTAGAATATAGGTTCAGGACTGGGAGATATTGCAAGCATGATCTGAAAGGGTTAGTGTTAAAACACGATGAACAAGAAGTGGTATATTGGCCCTATGCTCATGACAAGTTTGATGATGAGGTTTTTACAGAGAATGCCCACAATTGGGATGAAGTCATATAGAGAAAATCCCAACCACACCTTACTATATTTAAAACCTTGTCCATGGATGAGCAAGTAGAGATCATAAATCAAACTATCGAAGTTGTTGTCCGAGAACATGTAGTTGAGAGAGAGAATGAGGAAGCTAGAAGGGAAGAAGAGGCCAGACTCAAAGTGGAGGTCGAACAAGCATCTCATGAGGTAGAGAAAAACAGGGCAACACAAGAACTAGAGCAATAGAGAAAATTTGAGGAAGAACTAAGAAAGAAAGAAGTGGAGCAAACCCCTCAAAGCAAATTAACACAAGGATAGGTCAACACAGAACTAGAACATGATAAAGGAGAGATACAAGGAGTCCAACCAGAGCAGTGATAACAACCAATGCATCGAAGGATGTGCCTACCACAGGGTTTCCTTCTCATACCATTTTGGACCTTACTACAGAGGATGATGGTGATGATAATACGGAGACGGTGAAGGTCCCAATTTTGGATGAGTCCAATTGTAACACCCTGTTTCCCCCAAATTTGTAATTAATCCTAATACAGGAATTACCATGCTAAAGCATGATGAAAATGTGAATGTATGATGTGAAGGGACCTTATGAAGAAGGTC
>JZKD02S1781800.1:17455-31314 GCA_000966675.3 Picea glauca | reverse complement strand
CATACTCCTCCATAGTAAATTGTCCCAGTTTGAGTTCATAAAACTCTTTAGCCTTCTCGTCGAAATACCTTTCCGACAAATACTTCTTCCGGAAGTACTTCTCAAACTGTTTCCAGGACAGGTCTTCCTCGTGGACCCCTTTCATATTCTTAAGGTCTTCCCACCAGATGGAAGCCTTTCCGTTCAGATTGAAAGTGGCCACTCGGGCCTTCAAGTTTTCTGAAAAATCATGGACTCTGAAATATTTCTTCAGTCCAAGTAGCCAAGCCTCAGCTTCCTCTCCCTTCTTTATCTCGCCATCGAAGGAGGGAGGTTTGGCCTTTTTGAATTCCTCAAATTTATGACTCTTAGAAGTCTTTTGCTTCTTTTGTTTCTTTTGAGAATAGGAACTGGTCCTCCTGCTGGAAGAGCCTTCTGAATCGCCAGCTTCCTTCTCAGTGGAATCGTCTGGCACTGGTCCTTTACCTCTGCGGTGGACCTTTCTGGATGTGCTTCTCTCAGTGTGACCACTGACACGACCACGATTCTTTATCTCAGGTTCATGCTGCATTTGTCGCTGTAGGTCAGATAAGCTCTGCAATAGAACTGCATTAATTTTGGTTTGCTTTTCTTGTTCTTTCATCATCCTTTCATTATCGGCCTTGCAGCTTTTCAATTCGACCATGAGGCTCCTCACAGTCTCAGCTAGGCCTAGAGGGGTTCCTATTGCTCTTCTTTCGCCTGACTCTTCATCTCTGTTGTGGGAGCCTTCCCCCACCTCTTGGTGAGTCACCATTCTCTGCGTTTGTGGATTCCCGCGGTTGATCGTCTGCTTGAGTGAAAAGACAAACGCTGACTATTAGTCAAGAGTTAAATTCATTTTTTTATAAATGGCGCATAAATTCATAACTCTTTCTCATGCACACACAGTCGGGTTTTCATTTTCCAGGTTCTTAATCCCGGGTAAGATAGTTAAGTCAGGGTTTTACTCCTCATAGGAGTGTTTTTGAACGAGGTTTATGCGCGACTTGTGGATGAGCCCAGTCAGGTCGAGTGTTGTAACTATGCTCTGATACCAATTTGTAACACATCCACTACCATAAACCAAAGTTTTCTTTGTTTTCTCAGTAATGAGAATCCCCAAAACTTAGCAGCAAAATGCCAATCCTCGAATCACAGGTCTTCTATTTACCTACCCGATTCTTTGTACATAACCGTGGCCTTACGTCCCACCTAACGCGGGCGCGCCAACCATGGGTACGTCCGCTCACAGGGTCTTCTTCTTCTCGCCCGAAGAACTCCAAGGTTCTTCTATTTCCCTATCTGGAAATATGCTCCTACAGTCCTCTCGTGCGATTCCCCCTTCCTTGATTTATCAAGGAATCGGAACTCGTGACTTCGCGAGGTCAAAGGTTGAACATAGGGTTCTCGGATCCTCGAGACCCGATGGTCAATCAACTTGCTGACTTTTCCCCGAGGGATTTCGCTACTCGCAACCTCGTGATTCCTGTGGCCAAATTCCCGGACCTTTTCTCGCGAGGCTCTGATACACGATCCCTCTTGCGGATCCAATGGTCTTCCCACGATCTGGATCCAACGGTTATTACCTTCTCGCTTCTTTCATCCTCGTGACTTTGAATACCCACTACTTGGGCTCTGACCCTGCGAACTCCCGAGTTCGCGAGATCTCTCGATCTTTGCCACCTGTCCTCCTCCGATGGACGGTTCACAGCCTTTCGCCACTTCGCTGCTTCGCGACCTCGTGTCTCGCGACTTTTAACACCGAATACTTGGGCGTTCACCCTGCGAGCTCCCGAGTTCGCGAGATCTTCTCGATCTCTGCCACCTGCCCTCCCCAGATGGACGACTCAGATCCTTTCATGGCTTTGCCACTCGCGATTTGGAGCATCCAAACTTTGGGCTCTTACCTCGCAAATCTCCGAGGTAGCGAGATCCTTGGATCTCTACCACCTGTCCTCCTCGGATAGACGACTCAGATCCGTTTTGCTCCTATTCACGAGGCTTAACCCTCGTCTATCTCCCTAAAGATCTAACGACTGTCGAGATTTCTAGTTCAGATCTGACGATTCAGATTGGTCCCGATGCCGCGCCCTTTTCTACTGCTCTTTGGACGTGGAAAAATCAATGGTCCAGATGCTCTCATGGAGCCTGGGGGTCTATGACTCAGATCTCCTCGCTATTCACGAAGATAGAGGAAAAAGGGTTAAGGTAATTAACGCCCTCGCTCATTCCTTCAATTTAACGATCGTGAATGACAACAGGTTCCCCGACAGGATCTCATCCGTTGATCCATTCTTATCCTTACGCTGCTACTTCGGGATTTCAAGAGGGTCATTCCTCTTCGCACAGGGTTGTTAAGACTTGCACATTTACGCCCTTTCTCTAGGTTCTTGGTGAACCTTTCTAAGGCGGGAATCTTCGTGAAGAGGTCTATTCCTCGGAATTCCTGGATACAGATAAGGGAAACAAATTCCCGAGAACGGACTGGGAGTTTGACTTGGTTCAACTTATGCATAGTTAGATTCATCTTTATCGACGTAAGTCGTGCATGGCTTCCTCTATTATAAGCGTATGTCCCTTAATTATTATCAAAACATTCACAGACATTCTTACACTAAAAATCGTTCACAATCTCACAGTGCTGTGAGTACATATATATATACATATATCAGTGTATGAATTTCAAGATGCAATACATAAAATACTTATCAGAGATAACACTAGAAGTGGGTGCAACTACTAAGAGGGGTGCTCATTTCCACTCAACCGTAGGCTCAGCAACTCCCAACGGATTTACCACTAGCCACCCCCGAGTTGAGACCACGATGCTCTGAGACTGCGTCTCTCTGTCTGCCAGTGACCAGGAGCGAAGGTTGCAATCCTTCCTCTTTGCTATCATTGACTCTGCGTCATGCTAGAGTTCCCCTCGCGTCATTTAAAGAACTAATGAATTCCAAATCTTGCATTAGTTATTACTTCGTGTGCGAATCAAATCGACCGTTTGAAATTACAAATAGAGCGCGCCACCCTCCGCGCCTTCGTCGTCAACCCATGATGAATTGAATTGCAGAGATTCAATGACATATTTTGTTTGATTTTCACTCATAACCCGAGTTAATTGGTTGATACAACAAGATAGCTTCTTCCTCGTTTAAATTCTTTCAATATGTTCGTAAACAAGATCATCGTACGCAAATAAGTTCAGAGCATCCAGAGGAGCGAGACGAGCAATTAGGAAAAAGTTTCCAAGATTCCGTGAGTATTAAACAACAGGTTTAGCAAGCATTGCAGGAACGATGCCTCCAAAGAAACCAAGTACTAGGCGATTGCCGAGGGCACCCAAGATGAAAGAATCAGAGGTAGGAGAAGGCTCGTCCCCAGGGCCAACAAAGTAATTAGAATTTTCTCCTAGGCCGGAACCAGTCATCAGGACATCCACCAAGAAGATTTTCACTCAACCTCTGGCCTTTGGAGACACAGAAGCGAGCATAGGGACCAAGGCAGTACTCCCGCACTGGGGATAACTCTTCAAGAAGATCAAGCGGGAAGAATTCCTCAAATATACCCCGCACAACGACCCCGATATGAGAAAGCTCGACGATGAAGTTTTTCTGAATATCTAAAGATCGTATCTGCACATGGTAGCGAGCAAAACTCCAGTATTCCCCTGCATAGAACTCTTGAAGTGGCTTATCGACCACACGTACACATAAAGATGTTTGGTTAATGATGACAATGGTGAGTGTGTCGGGGTCTTCCTTCCAGTGGAGGTGAAAGGTTACTACAAGCTCAAAGACTTGGAGGAGCGGCTGAACACCGATTTTGTTATATACTTCTATGAGAAACATGACACCAAACGGGTGATGGCTTCGTGGTGGAGAGAGGATAAAAAGTACACCAATCGGACCTCCGGTTGGTACCTGAAGACCAACTTAAGAGAGCCGTATATCTATCTAATGGCCCTCATCTGTCGGTTGTATGGGGAGAAATATTATTCCAGGTTTTCAGAGGCATGGATTCCTCTAGCTTACATGGTAGCCATTTATGGGAGAGGTTTTAACTGGGGTGCCATTATTTCCAAGCAGCTGGGCATTTGCATTCAACAGGCTCAGACGTCGAAAGAAGGAGAGACCCCATCCTTTCACATGGCTTCTTATTTATTAGACATCATCTGCACCATAAATGTCTTTGCTAGAATGAACTTGAGCTGGCACACCTCAGGACTCCATGTTCATGTATATTTCAACGTCTTATGGGAGAACATCTACAAGAAATCCTACTCCCTCATCCGCAATCAATTCATCACGCGCATTCATTTTATGCTTTTCAAGAAAGAGTGTTCAAGACTATCAGCTGCGGCCAAAAAGATGATATCAAAGGTTGGCCACTGGTATCTGGATGAGCGTGATACCTACATCAAGGTTTTCAGAGCCACCGGAGCACCACACCTGTTACCGGTGTATGTCCCTGATAGACTAGTAGTAGGGGAAATCTGCTACCAGACCATCCTGCAAGGTTACAATGCTACTACGGTAAAAGATAAGAAGTGGGCATTCATACCTTATGGATTCCATATAGGTTTCTACATGGTAAAAGACACCGCTCAAGCCAAGCATGATGGGTTGAGCCAATTGGATTTCTGATTCTAGACTGGCCGTTTTCGCAAGCATGATCCAAAAGGTCTAGTCTTGAAGCATGCATTGCAAGTATTGTCCTGTTGGCCATACGCCCATGACAGGTTTGAAGATGATATCTTCACAGAAAATGCTCAGGATTGGGATGAATTTGTGGAAAGGATGGACGATCCTAGGATGACCAAGCTCAAAGCCATGAGACTAGATGAACAAGCGACAACTCTAGAATAATCGGCTTAAGGAGCCCTTAGGGCCAGAGAAGAAATGATAGCCGTCGAAACAACAGAGATTCCCCAAGCAGTCCTGGTACAAGGAAGAGGTTTTCCTATGGCATTGGACACTCGGGAAAGGGGATTGTTCATGTTAGAGCAAACGCATCAGATGATTGATCAGTTGTAGGATGATCTAAACATCGCTGAAACCACGGGATCCCCGACAGATAACCCAAGCGGAAGCCGAGAGGGCCCAATTGACCCTGAATTTATAGACCTTGATGAAATTACCGGGTTAGACGACCTTGAATTCACAACGCCACCGGTTGGTTCGCCGATAGGTGTTTCGGCTCAGCCAGAGATCGTCGAAGCATCGCATAGAACCAACGCATCGAACCCCTTAAGCGAGTTTATAAAGATATATGATGATGATGAGAGCCCAGAGGTATCTCTTGGGACCCTTGTGCATGTCGAAGAAGAAAAGGACTTGAGAAGATATCTTCTCCTCTCCCCGATGTCCAAACCCAGGAGGTCCCGCAGAAAGGAAAGGATGTAAAGAGTGTCCCAGACACTAAGCTGCCCAACGCACCGGAAACCCAAGCGGACAGTCCGAGGGATGAGCCGAGGTTAGGTGAGCCAGAGGAAGGAGCCCCGCAATAGGAAATCGACGTCAACAACCGATGAACAAGTAAGTATCGAGTCTATTCCCGACACCTCTATTTCAATCAGTACTCAAACCCCCGATGAGCGACAAACAGAAGATGGGCCTTCGGAGCACAACGGGAAGTTCAAGAACCCAATCTTGAACAAGTATATACCATCGGAAGTCTGGGAAACACATTCACCTAGGGGGATCAACAAATCCCCGAACCTGTGGATGAAGTAGCCGACATACATGCCATAGCTTATGACAGGAAAAGGAAGACTATCGTCCAACGGACAACCAAGAAAAGGAGGATCACTCTAGATCGCTCCATCCTCATCACTATAGAGGAACATTTGATCAACATAGAACATGCTAAGACATCCGATCTCATCGGTGCAAAGATGTGAATCACAGATGCCACCCTGGATAGAGCTAAAAGAGATGAAAAAGACTGGCCGCCACCCTGAAAGAACTAGAGCATTTGCGCCACTTGGCTAAGTACTATCAGGACACCACACAGGCTGCGGTGTACCTAAGGAGTGAATTTAAGGAGGCCTATAGCAAGTTCACAGACGAGTGACACCTATTCATTAAAGGGATAGCCGAGCTCCAAGAAGATACTCTCATGGCGCTCGCGACGTGCAAGGATATGGAGTGGTGGTACGAAAAAGCGCAACAAGCCGTGGAGAGAGTCGACTACATTGGTGCAGTCTAACAGGGCCAAGATAAAGAAGAACACAACATTCGGTTGTTGAACGAAAGCAGTCTTGATCGCATAAATAAATCATCCGAGTATTGGGCAAAAATGTCTCGGGAACCACACTGAGAAATTCAAGAGAAATGGGACAAGTGCGAGAAACACTGGATTAGGATCAATCAGGTGATGAAAGATATAGAACTTCCCGAGTTCGACACACTCGATGACTTTATAAACTTGCGAGACATAGTCGAATCGCACACCAAGCAAGATTCATCGTGGGTTGAAAGACTGGCAAAGGTGACGGACACAACGCCAGGTCAGGTGCGACAATTTATGGAACACCCGATCAAAGCTCGGGCTATGCTGCAACAATTAAGTGTCAGTCTGGTCAAGTATCAGGCACATGCGGTAGAGATCAGAGAGATTTATGCGGCCCCGATGGAACAACATAGATTCCCATACGCCCATACTTGCGAGGAGTTGTTCATCAACTGGTTGGAGTACGAGAAGAGTCACCCTTTTAAAGTGATATCTTGAGATGACTCTTAGACAAACTGTTAGGAGAGAATGCCACGTGGCGAATTTGGTTTTGCTTATCTGCACTTTAGCCGTTATTTTTAGTTAATTTTATGTTATAAATAAGAGCATTGACCGATTAGGAGAGGGTCGATGGTTGTTGCAAGAAACTCTCATTTCTAGTTTTGTTAAGAATTATTTTGGAGCTAACTTTAATTGAGAAGTCCTTCTGGACCAGAGCAAGTTTATGTTTTCATCAAATGCATGTATTATTGGATGTGGAGAAGAACTATTTCCTATCTCGTCTCATGGATGGATGTTGTAACGAGTAAGAGCTATTAAATCTTTTGTTAAGTTATTTGATGCAATGTTTTACAGTTCTTTTCTTTAATGATGAAGATGAATCGTTGTGTTATTATGTGATGGATGATTATAGTTAAGTGAATTATTTTACTTGCCATTATTTATCGCATATGTGTTTTCTTTCTGATTATTTGTATCTCGGTCAGTAATCGGATACTCATATGGTTAACGTATTAGTACTAGGCCCGTGGTATGGAATTGTTGTCTGTATGCTTGAGTAGCAGGTTATCCCAAGCTTAGCCTCTCCTCCGGTAGTTAAACTTATTCATGTTTTGTTACCTAGTTAGTTTATACGAACTTTCCATCTTATATCGGTCCCACCTAAGAGAAAATAGAAAAAAGAGAAAGTCCAAACTAGAGGAGACGCCTTCACAAGAAAACGTAAAGCTCATCAATTAACTAGCCGAATCGCAAGATCTGGAGAACCATTCCACTATTAAATGCTGCAGAGTCTAATTGGGCCTCGGTGGCGGGTTTGGTTCCTGCTGTTGAGTAAAGGGATCTAGGACCCATCAACATAACCCAAATCGGGGTTATTTCCAATATTTCGAAGTTGGGATCAAAGTTCACTGACCATTTTTAAGGAAGGGTGATTGAGCACCCCAATTCCATTTTGCTTGGAGGACTAAACCTGCATCAGACCCTGAGTGCATTACCCATGCCATCCATCCTTTCGTCGGCGAGAGACTTCTGGGCTCATAGCCAAGGAGTGAGGTGAAATTCCCCTTCGTCCACTTCCGTAGAGAATCCCATGACATTCTCTTAATGGCAAATCGACCTTCCAAAGCCGCATCCCCCATATGTGCTCTTTCATTCAATTTGAGTCCATCCACAAGCATTAGCTTGACCTCTTCTGCCTTTCTCTTCACACATTTCTTACTGAAATTTCCTTCTGCCATAGAACCTGATTTAGAGTTCGACTTGGTGCTAGTAGAGAAGCGTGAAGGGGTAGGGTTTTCAACACTTCCTCTCATTAAATCGGTTGTGAGGAATTTTTCTATGAAAAATTTGGGCATCGGATCTCGATTAGGAGAGGAAAACAAATCGTGATATATAAGTGCGAGTTTGGCGTTGTCATCTTTGATCGTACATAGAAGTTTGTTGTCGTTGTACACACTAAGGGGATATTGTACGTGCTCAGAAATAAACATGTGTGAGGTTTCAAGGAGCTGCTCGGATGCCCGCTAGGAAACCAGAGTAGCCTAGAATTGACTTCCTTCGAGAGCATCCTCCATGTAGTCTAGGAGCTCTTCATCCATTGTGAATCATGTCAGATGAGGGCCCAACCACGACAACTAACCAAACAACTAAATAAACGTGTGACGACTGTGGGAGAATAGTTTTAGAGAGGATGTGACAGGGACTATGAATCATTGTTCCGAATAAAAAAACCCTAACCACCATTAAAAAATAAACATAATCCAACTAATGTTATATAAATTTTGTTAAGTATAAAAGAATAAAATATTATATTAATGCCCACTTAATTTAAATTGGTTTATTGGACTTGTGTTAAGTCTTTTTTAATGATAAAAAGAAACTAACATCAACCACCTTTCGTCACACACATATAAAGACCTTTACACCCGTTGGAATTTTAACCCATGCTATTTTTACAACGTACCATTCCAACCATTAAACGACAACCCATGAAATGATAATCACTTCAATTAAATATAACAAACTTGGATCTTTTCGATTTTATTTATAATTCTACTCACAAGCCTTTTTTTTTTTTCACCAATAATCATTTAAAACTATAATCAATAATTAATTACTCTATGGATATAAATTTTAGTTTTATTGTGAAATTAATGAATTGGTGAAAAAGAACAACGTTATTATTATATATATATATATATATATATATAAAGTGCATGCGGAAGTGTATGCTTTCACGCCTCAACATAGATATTAATAAATTATAATTAACAACAGAGATGTGAAAAAGAATGCTATGATTAAATAAAGAAAAGGGTGAGAAATTATTATCTAATAACCAATGAAATTAGAAAGAGTAAATAGAGAAATTGAAAAGATTAAATTCTAGTAAAGAGAAATATTGAAAAGCTATAACTAAATTAATACGAAGAAAATGGCTTAAGTTGAAGAGAGGGGATGATTTAGAATGGGGTGATCAATAACTAAAATGGTCAAAGGAAGTTAAAGTGAATAATTTAACTCTATTTTAGAAAATTTCTAAAAACCTTAGCTTGTATACATAACATTTAATTTTACACTATTATATCCTATAGAAACTAAGATATAGAAATCCTAGTTTTATTATAATCACTTAAAACTTAATTCTTAAATTAAACATAATATCTAGACTTATATATATATATCAAACCTAGAAATAATATACAAAAACCATAACAAATACACAATCTTACACTATTATATCCTATAGAAACCCTAGTTATTATAATCACTTGTAACCTAATTCATAAATTAAACATAACACCTAGAACAAATAAAAATACAAAATCATATTAAAACATAATTTAACCCTATTTTAAAAAAATTATAAAAACCCTTAGCTTATCTATATAACATTTCATTTTACACTACTATATCCTATAGAAACCCTAATTTTATTATAATCACTTAAAACCTAATTCTTAAACTAAACATAATAGCTAGAACTAATAATAATACAATAATCATATTAAAAAAACATAATTTCACCCTATTATATCATATTAAACTCATTTAAGAAACCCTAGAACTATTAATAATCAATTAAAATCAATCTAATTCTAACCTTAGGCCTTTATATTTATAACTCAACACTAATAAATTCCCTTAAACCCTAGACTTATATATAATATTATCAAAAACCTAGAATTATGAAATATTATTAATTATCATTATTTTATTAATTCTAAATTGATTTTAATTTTGTTTTAGTTCTAAAAATAGGGTTTTACAGCCTAATTATAATCTCAAACTGTCCTACATCTATTATTAATTGACCAAGATCAGCAAGCTCTGAAATTGACGATTGGTCCTGATGATGAATCTCGATTCGGATTCGAAACGTCGATGACAAAAATGACACCAAGTGTGGATTATCCGGCAAATAACTTCAAAACTCCTCACCATAGAAATCTGAAAAAAGAAAATAAATTATTAAGAGCAAAAAGAATGGTCTTTCAATAATGATTGAATTTGTAACCATTTTTTATTTATTAATGTTGTTAGTTTTATTTTATTTTATTTCAAGGACTTCCCTAATGATGTATGTTGAGTATTTGGAAGTAGGCACTGAGATTTTGGTGTAATTAAAGTAAATAAGAAGGTGGTTGGTGTTATGTGAATGTCCAATAATAATGGATTTAGTGAGATGATTATGAAAAATATCGACAATATGTTCTTTGAAACGAGTTTGGATAGATCTATTTATTTGGTCGATGTAGGATTTACCACAGGTGAAAGGAATCTAGTAAATACCTTGAGAGACTAAAGGGTCAAATTGATCTCTAATGATCTTGAATAATTACTTTAGGGTTTTGTGAGATTTGGAAAGAGTTATGATATTATTTTTGGCTAAGATCTTGGATATATGATTGGTGATTTTGTGAATGTAAGGGAGCAAAATTTGGCCTTAAGAATAAGAGGCGGGGAGGGTGTTCTTGGTTTTTGGATGGAGGAAAAAGCAAAAATCTCTATTGATTTGGGAAATAGAATAGCCATTGGCTTGGAGGGAGTTAGTGAGGATGGATATTTCCTTATTTAGGTGTTGGGGGTGGAAATTTGAATGTCTTTGGATATAAGAGTTTTGAGAAAAATGGATTTCTTAGCAGGGCAGTGGTGGGCTTAGGCATGAAGATATCTATTAGTACGAGTCTTTTTTCAGAAGATTTCATGGGAGAAGGAGCCATTTAGTTTCCAAGTGACTAGATCATCTAAAAAAGGAAATGATTTATCCCTTCGGGTTTCCATGATAAATTGAATGTTCAGAGATAAGATTTTGAGATAGTCAAGGATTTATAATAGGATATAATGGCCATGGAGCCAAATGATGAAGGTGCCATCAATGAATGGAATCCAGCACATGGGTTTAAGATGGAAAGTATTGAGTGCTAATGTTTCAAAGTGTTCCATGAAGATGTTTGCCACTATAGGGGGGTAAAAATGGTCCCATCAATGTGCCTTTATTTTATTGATAGAATTTACCTTTGAAACTAAATAAAATAAAGTAGAGGTAAGACATATTTTAATAATATTTAAGGTCTCAACATCAGCTAACTTAGAAATAAGGTTAAGGGATTCCAAAACATGGATTTTGGTGAAGAGGGATACAACATCAAAGCTAACCATAAGGTCTTGATCATTAAGATGGAAATTATGAATTTTGTGGATGAAGTCAGTTGAATCTTTTTTGAAGGAAAGGGTTTGAATTATAAAAAGGTGAAAGTTTATAGACTAAGAACCTAGCTAAGGCAGAGGTAGAGGATCCTATAACATTAATAATGGGTCTTAGAGAGTTTTGTTTCTTATGGATCTTAGGTTGCCCATAAATTTTGGGTGCTTGAGGGTTGTGAAGAAGAATATGTTTTTCTATATAACAATCAAGGGAGGAGGACTTAGTAGCCTTGGTGAACAATTCAATGATTTGGTTGATGGGATTCTTAGATAGAGGGATGTAAGAACAGGAGGATAGAAGATCAAGAAATTTAGCTTCATAATAAGAAGTGTTCATGATTATGGACACATTACCTTTATCTACCTCTAGATCAGAAGTGTTCATGATTATGGACACATTAACTTTATCTACCTTTAGTTATTGACTTCCTCTTTAGATAGGTTAGGTTTGGGAAGCTTCACAAAATGGAAGATCCATACACAATCTTGCATATCTCTTATGCTTCATCAATGGGAAGGATATGGGTAATGGATTCAAAGGAACATAGGATTTTATCAATCAAAATGTGGTGAGGGGTCATATCTTAGTTAAATCCTTTTTGAAGATGATGGAGCATGAAGGGTTTTAACTTGAGAGAAGAAATATTGATGATAATAGAGGAGGAGAATGATAAGGTGCGGGTGGGGGGGTTTATGGACGAGGAAGGATAACGTGCCAAGTTATAATCATAATTTATAATGTTATTATTATAGGTTGAGATGGAATTAGAACTTTGAATGGCAATGGGATTAGAAGTTATAACTAATAGTCATATCTAGCTAACCGCACATAGGGGAAGAACATGCCTTCCTAGATTGAAACTTGGATCATTGCCACAACACCTGCTCCAAGTTATTTCTAGACCATATACCAACATACTTGAAGTTGATGTATATACACTTGTACATACAAGTTTTACATATATGTAATTTTAAAATGGTCATACATATCTTTAAAATGGTAAAAGTTTGCTATTTTTTACTAGGAAAAAATAACTACCTTTTGTTTGAGGTAAAAATATTAGTTACATTTTGCAAGTGCCCAAGTCACACTTAAACATTCACTTTGACAACAAGCTATATAGAGGCTTCTTCCATAATAGGGAAAATTTTCTCTGTCTATGAACTCTAAGTCCATATTTATACATCCTTCATATAACATACAAGTCTAAATTCATGCGCAATAAGAACTGTCGTATATCTAACCTATCATTTGACACTATAATACAAAGAAAAAACATAACCTTTCATTGTTGTACTTTAACCTCCCAAACAAGAAAAAATGAATAACAAAATCACACAAATCATTCAAATGAAATCGGACAATCGTTGGCATCAAATGTCCAACATTCTCCTCTATGATTTCTAGGGTTCTTGGTTCTAGTTCCAACACTTGTTTGGATAAATTATCGACCTTCATATTTAGTTATTTCAAAATGTGAATAAAATATATATCTATGAACCTTCTCTCCAATAATTTGTCTCAATCATAAATAAGACAAAGGATTATAGTTAACATGTCAATATTCCATTTTACCTAATCCAATACTAGCTTAGAATCTTCAAAACCTCGTGTTGAAGGATGTTCCTTTCCATTATTGTTCTTAACAAAAATGGAAGTGCAAAATTTATTCTATCGAATTATTTGTACCTTCCCCTATCCTTGGCTTAAAACAAATATTATCATATTCAGAAAGAATCATAATGTCTCTAGCATGCCATACATTTTGTTATATATAAACAATACAAAATATTATATTAAAATTCACTTAACTTAATTTTTTTGTTAGATTTATATTAAGATTTTTTTTTATGATGAAGAAAAATGAACATGAAGAGATTAAACAACTTCTCTTACACATGCATAAAAGGCTTTACAATCACCAAAGTGTGAATCCACACTATTTTCATGACAACATCCCATTCCAACCATTAAACTACAATCCGAGAAAGTTATAATCACTTCAATTAAATATAGTAAACTTTGACCATTGTAAATTTTTATATAACTTTTCTCACACATTTTTCTCTATTTTTTAAAATCCTAATTTAATATAATCATTTAAAACTATTATCAATAATTAATTAATATTAATTTATTTTTTAAATTTTAATTTTATTATCCAATCATTTATCATTGGTAAAAACAAAGCAAACCATTCACATTTAATCTTTACCAAAATAATATTATTGAAAATATAAGCCTCGGAAAAAGCATGTGAAAGTATTTCCTTTCACACTTAAACATTAAAAAAACAAGGCTATTATATTCAAATCATAATGTCATATAGTTTATGACAAACACATTGAAGAAATCATGATGGCCATACTCTTTTCACGACCCTAAACATATTAGGGGAATGTAACTATTATATATATAT
>JZKD02S1781800.1:5673-17349 GCA_000966675.3 Picea glauca | reverse complement strand
AAATAAAGTTAAATTTTGCTAGTGTGATTGGATTTTGATTGTTTTGTTTTGTGAGGTGGTCAAGGCTTGAAACTTGCGGTAGTAGGGAGGAGACATCCAAAAAAATCCAACCATGTTAAGGGCTGGTGTGACCCAGTTCAGATACAATCTTCGAGTGATTTTGACGGTTTAGATGCCCTTGAGTCGTAGTTTCTTAGACCATAAGCTAGTTCCATAGGTAACGAACATGCTAGCAAACCAAAAAAAAGAAAATATACTAAATAAAGAGAAACACATTTGTAACATTCAACTACTCATGCTTTCTTCAACTAAGAAATTGTGAGTGAGAATATGTATTCTATGAAATTTTCCCATGACTTTCATACAACCACAACCTCTTTTAGCATCACTAATGCAAACAATGACATGGGCACAACATGTGTTATTTGAGAGACTTCAATTCTAATAGAACTAATATTAACACCTTACTTTTACCAACCCAACAAATCACCACTTATTATTACTAAACTTATTTTATTCTTTTACTAAATAGTGAACAATTAGCATACATTTTGATGTACATTGAATATAATTATTTACAAATTTTGTATATTTCCTTTTGCATGTACTTCTCTATATGTTCTTTTGGAAGGTGCCGCACATTATTTAGTTGAAAACATGATTTTTATATACTAAATGCTTTATGAATGTGACACACATGTATACTCTTATTAGTTTTTGGAGGATGTTGGGAATACTTTGGGTTGTTATAATAAAACATATGTCAAGAGAACTAAGGCAGGTGTAGCCACATATGCTCATATATGTGTTCAGATAGATCTCAATGAAGGTTTTCTAGTTAAAATGATTTTAAAAAAGGATAATCACAAGTGGACTCAAACTTTGGATTATGAGAATATAGCTTTCTGGTGTTGATTTTGTCAACAAACATGACACCTCTAGGATACTCACCCATAGGCTAAATCCCATCCTCTAAGAAAGAAAGGTTCTAAGAAAAAGATAAAAAATTGGCATTATTCCAAGCAATGAAAGTCCAATGAAGTAGATGAAAGGGAGGGGGATTTACAAAAAAAATTGGAACTAGAGAATGATGAAGATGTTGATCCAGAAAATTTGAATGAAGGTAACTTCTCTTCAATAGATAATCAAGAGGATAAACACCCTTTGAACATCACTCCTTTTGGCATTGTAGTAGTTATGGATACCTCATCAACATGAGTGGAGAGAACTCATAAATAAGAGAGTTCTAACTCAGATAAGGAGTAGGCACTTTTGGTGAATAGTGGGCCTTCAAGAATCGAGTTATAGATAGTTGTTGTAGATCCCTCACGAAGGGGGTGGATTGAGGTTTTAAAAAAAGTAATATTAAGAATTTCTTCAAACCTTGATTTTTCATAAATTTATTTTTTTACTCTTATTATGATACATGTAGTCGATATTTTGAATGCTCAAAAAACATATATTTGTATTGTGTTACATGCACCTAAAAAATGTGATTTCCAATTTTTTATATGAATCATAATTGCATTTGTTTATTTTTCTATGAAAAAACACACACAAATACATATGGTATTAATGTTATGTTTATTTTTTTAAATATATCTAAGTTAATATGTATATAAATATCTATTGTGTACATCATGAGCATACTTAATGTATAAGAACAATGTTTCTTCCTTGTAGATTATAGGCTCAAATTCCAAGGGTGAGATATTTACAACTCCGTAAACTAAACAATGAAATTGTTGTACAACGGGGGTTATTTTATATTACATACAAGGCGTTCTTATACACCAATTGGATGTTAAGCTAAGCTAGACCTTAAAATTAGATTAATATTATTATTACTAATTATTTATAATCATGTAATAAATTATTACTTATATTTCTTTAAATTTTATGAATGTTGAGCACTTAACACTTTTCCATGAGATGTAGATAGAATATAGTTCAGTATTTTATAGCAAACACCATGTCTAATTCACTTAAGTGACTACGATAGTCTCATTTTTTCATGAGACTAAATATATTACATCTTAGAGTGTATTAATTGGAAAACATGTACCTTTCCAATATATTCATATATTCCCTAGATGGGGTGTCAACTTGACAAATAGCTCATGCAGATAGAGGATTGTCGCATTGCCACCTGGGGGTGCAAACCTCTATACGAAAATTAGAGGGAGGGCTTATGTCTAGTCAAGGGTTGGGTTATTAACGACCCCTATCTCCTAGAGCATGGGAGGATCAATAGGCATATGGCCATTAGTACTTCATAAGCAATGGGCAATTACTCTGCCCAGACTACAACTATTGCGACATTTACTCTACATACTCTGTTTTGTTTTATGGGGAGACCATTGTTGATGAGAGATGGTTTCATTTGTGCATGGTTCCCTTTGGATAATACCTTTGCCTACACCTAGAGGCTTGAATTTGGAAAAATGCTCTACGCTCTCACAGGTGTTGTTCGCAGTTTCATTGGCTTCATGCTGAGAATTTGGTAGAGGGGACGGTCAAGATGGGGAGGTAATTCTCGCGGAAGGATGGACAATAAGAATGTTGGAGTTGTGGTCTCATCTATTCTTCCCGAGCGTGGGGCTACAAATTCTTCACCTCTCAACACTGAACAACAAAGAGAATTGTCCTTGTGGGAGGTTGTAGAGATATGGGGTTGTTGAGTTGAGTGGTATGAAGTGGACTACCTGGCCATGGGTGACGATCATCGACGTTCCCCTGCTCCTTTGGAAACTTCCCCTATTCATGGTGTTTCTCCCGTCGGCTCAATAGACTCTCGAGGCACATTCTCTCCCTCTAGCTCCTTTCTTGTTGGCTCGGAATAGTTCTAAGCACCACACTCTATTTCGTGCCAGCCTTGCTCAAGGGAAGAACTCTTGCAATTAGTCTTCAAAGTGCGCAATGAGGTGGTAGATTTGAAGTTTAGCATCGAGCTGCTAAACCAGTGCATCTCCTGGCTCGTGGCTTTGCATCCTAGCACAACTCTCTAGCATTTGGTTCTTAATATGTTTGCCCATGATGTTACCTTGTTGCACGTCCCTATTCCTCTGTAGATGGGAAACCAACCTTCTTCTCAGAATGATAAGGTCTCTCCTCTGGTCTAATAACAATTTTATTCCCAGGTATTGATTTGGTTTCAATTTAATTGTTCTAGTTCTTAGTAGGATATAAATTTTGCTGGACAAATTGGATTGTAATGAATGTATCCCCTTTCTCAAATGTTGTCTTATTTTTTGAACCTTCGAGATAGTCACAAGTCTGAACATTAGCTTAGATGGGCTGGTTTCCTTACATAACAACGCAGTCGTCAGTGGACTATATGTTTGTATGTGAAACTTCATAGCAACAATACAAAACTTTGTCACTTACCAAAAAAATAAATATGACAATATATTCAATAAAATGTAATTGACTTATAAAATTTAATTACTCAAACTTTTTTTAATTAAAAAATTATAAACAAAATTATATTCCACGAAAATTATTTAGAACTTGCACTTAGTCTTAATCATTTTTTTATTAACACTAATACAAACATAAACATCATCACAAACATATTATTGAAGAAACTTGAACTCTAAATACTATAATATCAACACTCTTTTTTTTCAACAGAAAATTACTCATTATATTGATATATAATTTGTTCTCTTGACAAAGTATACAAATCATGCTCAAAGCAATTCTAGTCCAAAGACCATGCTCTAAAAACATATTCTATCACTGACCCAACAAAATCCGAAAGTCATTAGAGATGAAAAACCAACACACACGCCCCCGAAATCAATAGCTGCCCTCCCCCAAAAGACCTCAAAGTGTTATCCGAACACCGCACGCCCCCAAAAGACCTCAAAGTGTTAACCGAACACTGCACGCCCCCAAAAGGACCTCAAAGTGTTTACCAAAACACTGCACGCCCCCAGTGAGGACCTCAAAGCTTTGACCCAAACCTCTTCTTACCAAGGTGGAAGAGGACAAAAGAAGCCGAAAAAAACCGCAAACCTATCCAAGAGGACAAAAACCCATCACCCACAACGAATGGAAGCAAATCTACAGTAACAGAGCTCCCCCACGGCATCAAAGTCACCAGAGTGCATCCATACAAGTACACACACAAAAAAATAGACTTGAACTTTAATATCAACACTCTACTTTTACCAATTCAACACCTCATTATTTTTTTTTTTAAGTAAAAAAGGATAGGACCTGTTATATTATCATTATCAAGTTACAATAACTATTTACGAGGCCAACTGTCTCGCCTAAACAGGAAACCGAGACAACTGGGCATCTTGTGCCATTTGTTTCCCAGTTAACAAAATTATCAGGGTTCCGTCCTGCCCAAAGGAAACTAGGACTGCCACCCATTAAGTTTAAACTGTATGCCAAAAACTAGTTGCAAAATAACTAAGATCTAACTGGGCTAAAGCCTGGTTCGGAAACATAAATTTTTTTCTAACCAAGAACATCATTGAACCTCTTATCCGGTGCGCTCGTCCTCGTCCTCGTGCTTTCGCCATCCCGTTGAAAGTGCGTAAGCCTGCGCGCATGTTGGGCATTGTCGTTTAGGAAGAGTTCTAGAATGAGTCGCGAACAACATGTCGAGTCCTTGATCGATTCGGGCAAGGCGAACGACCTGGTCGTCCAACAGACTCCTCAGTTCGAAGATGAGAGTGAGGTACCCCGAGTCGGTGAAGAGTTGTTGGTCTTGCCAGTGGCTGTCGATGGAGGCTAGGGGAATGGTCATGTTTCTCCCTCACTTGCAAGTGCCGGTCGGTTGAAAAGCTGGGTCGTCGCCTCCATAGGTGCACCGGGGGGTGAGTCTCTGCTTCCCCGTGTGCGGGACGGGGTCGCTTCTTCTACATAATAGGTGGTGAAGTTCTCCGCTGTGCTATTGGCTCTGGAACTACGCAGTTTGCCCGAAGGCGGAAGCTTGTCCTCTAAGTCGAAATCGGTGGGTGGATTCCAATTGTCCGGGACTGTGAACAGAGGGAGCTTGGGATAGCTCTGCATGGTGTCTTCCAAGGTAATCTCTTCCACATATGCCATTGGAGGCATTCGTGGTTTCTTACGCCTACGGAGGGACGCCATGGCTAATGCCTGCTCGAATTTCTTCTGTCTCTGGCGGTGAGATTCGGCTGTGTACCAAGCGACACCCCTGCGCGACTTACCTCGTGCTTTGGGCATGGTGGAGACCCTAGAGATGACCAGGGTTCCTTGTGGGTGGAAGGCTCTACTCCAGAGCTTCAAAGGGTCCCCAAACTGCTGCTCAGGTGGAATGAACTCTGCACTCAACGCTGCGATGGGCGAATGTCGCTCCATTCTATCAAGGTGGGTGATAAGGAGGAGGGAAACCGCAACCGCCATAGCCATTAAGACTTGCTGTTGAGTGCGTTGGTGCACTGTACCTATCACTTACGCAAAGGGGCTCATCGCTTGTGTTTGGCTGTGCAGATTCATACTCGGTTAATAACTGAGGGGATGGTCATCGATGAATGTATTAATGCTACATCCCGACATTGCCCGCGTGGCTCCGGTTTGCGACGTGGCACCCCATTCAGGGGATTCAACACCTCATTATTAACTCTTACTAAAATATTGAATTAATAAATGATGAACAACTAAAAGTTTACCAGTTTCATATCACACATTTCCTTTCTGATAACATACATGAATTGTTTACCTTTAGCCCATACATTATTTATTATTTGAAAATGAGATATGCTAAATGCTCACCACACATACATATATACAACAAACATATATAAGTAATGTTACCTTTTATGACATACATATTGTTGAAATGTCACTTTTTATGTACTTGTCGGTTTTTGCAAATACTCTATCCATACAAAAGGTTGAGCCATTTCTCTCACAAGACAAAAGTTGAGCCAATGCTCTAAATGACGTCATTTTAATATAATAAGGAGACAGGATGGGAATACATTGGAGCTATTCTCATTTCAAATTTAATTTATTCTATTAAAATTAGAATAATATTTAAAATTTAAATTAATTAATATATTTTTTAATGGGTAAATAGAAATGACGAAGTAAAAATGACATTGTTCAGAGGTTATAGAATGATATCCATTGTAATAAATAGTTAGTAAAATTGGTCAATTATAATATTTATTAATTAATAATTTATTATAATTAGGTAGGTAATACAATGTAATACAATTATAATTATGATGTAATATAATTATCCTTTTATATTTAATTAATGAATATAAAAACTATCCTATTATAATAATATCAAAATTATTATGTTATTGGAACAAAATAATAGTTAATTTAATAACTTATTTTCAATGTTTTTTATTCGAATGAAATAACTAAAAATATTGTAGTTTTTATTATGTTATTATTAGGCAATTGCATATGTTAGCGAGATCAATGCCTACTTGATTTGTGTTGTTACACAATCTCTTTGAGGATTTCCAAGTGTTAATGGCGATTGTAGGGAATATTGTTCCTACAATTTTGTAAAACATTGATTATTATATTGCCTTGGTTCACAACAGATTTGAACACTCCATTTCAATGTTAATGAATGAACAACGATCAAATTTTTTGAAATCTTTGCATTGGCATAATGCAAAAGATGGTGTTGTAACATAGATACTATTTACAGAAGGTATGGATACAATGCATCATATGACTAACAAAATGAGTGTTAATATGGTATTCATGTAGGATTTCCAAGCTATGATTGCATGGGAATCATTTCTATCTCAATATTATCTTTAGTAGGTGTGAGACATTAAATCTTTGCAAGAAATTATCCTCTTATATTTAATTAATGGATATAAAAGCTATCCTATTATAATAATATCAAAATTATTATGTTATTGGGACAAAATAATGGTTAATTTAATATCTTATTTTCAATGTTTTTTATTCGAATGGAATAACTAAAAATATTGCAGTTTTTATTATGTTATCATTAGGCAGTTGCACATGTTAGCGAGATTAATGCCTACTTGATTTGTGCTATCACACAATCTCCTTGAGGATTTCCAAGTGTTAATGGCGATTGTAAGGGATACCGTTCCTACAATTTTGTAAAACATTGATTATTATATTGCCTTGGTTGTTACACTAGATTATAAGTTATCACAACATATTTGAACACTCCATTTCAATGTTAATGAATGAACAACAATCAATTTTTTGTCTAATTTTGTAGAACTTTGAAATCTTTGCATTGGCATAATGCAACAGATGGTGTTGTAACAAAGATATTATTTACAGAAGGTATGGATACAATGCATAATATGACTAACAAAATGAGTGTTAATATCGTCTCCATGTAGAATTTTCAGGCTATGATTGCATGGAAATTATTTCTGTCTCAACATGATCTTTAGTAGGTGTGAGAAATTAAATCTTTGCTAGTTAATCTCGTTATTTCATTGTTAATCTCCAATGATTGGCTATGCTTTTAATCTTTCCATTAAATAATCTTTCATTATTGTTGATCAACACTTCAGGTTGGAGCCCTTACTGAAAACACACTTATAAAGACTCATTTCTTCAAGACTTGCTAATTCCTGCCTGAAGACTTAAGCAAAACCAAGTGCAACAAACTTGTGAGTTCCATGGAGATTCAAGCAAAATTGAGTGAAAAATGTATTCTTCATATTATAAGGAAGAGGCTTTATGCATTTATTGCTAAGCATGTAACAAGGTCCATCAGATTGTGTAAGTAAAGATCACCTTTAAATTTTATTTATCTTTTTTTTCTTAAGTTGGTTTACAAAGCTTTGAAATTTGCAGGCTTTATTTAACAAGTTTATAGGTTGTGTGTATGTTGGATATGTGTTGCGGTCAAATACATTTAGAATCTATTTGAGTTACACAAACAAACTTTCTATTTCTATTTCCAAAGCAATGAAATTTTATAAGATGAAAGAATAGAGGATGATTATAATTTAGGAGAAACTTGATGTACAATGTTCAATGTATTATATGTATCTCAATAAAAACATGTAATTTATCAATATATTAAACACAAAACAAAAACAAAACTCCTTCCACCCTCGTAAAGTCCCTAAGTTAACAAACTCATCTCCATCTTTAACTTACCTTATTTCTGATGGAATCCTATGACAATACAAAGACTATTACAAATACCCAATTGCATACTAATCAAACATAGTTGAAATATAGACTATTTTTATTGTAGCCTCGAATTCAACATCAATTATTTCATATCATTTCATTGCATCGAGAATAGCGAGGTGCTCTACAACCTAGTGTGGGGGAGAAGTTGTCATGTAATGTTATGTTACATTACGTGACAACAAAAAAACATTAAATAAAAAATAAATAACTATGTACATGCCAACATTTAAAAAAATAAATCAACATAGATCCATCTTAAACCCAAAGCTATCAAGCATCGAGAATGATCAAATTTCTTAAGGAGTAATTTTTTTATTGTTTAATATGAATGAATCAATATGTGACATTGAATTAAATGATAAAAAAAATCACACCTTTAGAAATTTGATCTCTCTCAATGCTTGATAGATCCGGGTTTAAGATGGATCTATGTTGGTTTTAAAATAGAGTAGTTTAAACATTCTATTCTTTAATTTTTGGGGCACAATTCAAAAGCAATAAGGTTTTTTTGGTGTGTTGAATCTATTTCTACATTCAAAAATGCAGTTTAAGCAATGAAAAATTCCAATTCCATAAAAAAACACATAACCAAATTCTCCTAATAATTAACGAAAAAAGTCCAAAAAGTAAAATGTTTAAACTTTTACTCTTAAAATTATTTAAAACATAATTTGCATGAATCATGCATAACAAAGTCCTTTCAGTGATCCAAATTTACAATTGAGTTAAACTTGGATATTTGGATGAGACACATACTATGTAATCAAATTCAGACTTAATGACAACCAAACTACTTTTAAAGGGATTGTTATTTTTATTGAAGTTACCGAAGGAATTTTCAAAAGAAAGGACAATGGGATACAATGTATGAGAGATCATCGTTGAACGATGAGTAGACCTCGCGAAGCTTTGACGATACAAGATTAGTGAACACAATTCTTTGGCAGGCACAATGCACTTGTTTTTTTATTATTAAAGTTAGTGAAGTAATTTTGAAAACAAAGGACCTTGGGATACAATGTATGAGAAATCATACAAGACACGATTAGTGGACACAATATTTTTGGTAGGCACAATGCACACTACACTATGTGTTGTATTTTACATGGATCGCATCACACACAAAGAGACAATGTTTTGCAAATATTGAAAGAGAGAGAATATGTATTTCTAACCTGTAGATAATCGTTCATCATGTCACTTGTGTTTTCCTTGATTTTTATAAATAGATGATTGCAAGAATCTAGAGGAAAAGTCTTCTTTCCAAATTGTCAGCACACATAGATTTTATTATACAACCCTTACGAATAATGACAAAAACAACATGGGTACCTTGCAACAGTGAACTAGTTTTGGTCTTTTTTAAGATCTGTATTTAGGTTTTTATCCTAAGTTTTCCAAACAAGTATAACCTTGAAAAAAATTCCAACGACCTCATATGATAATTCTTGAAATGATAAGTTTGTATGATACGTATACTTTGTAATCACATTCATGTGAATTCACTTTGACAACATTTAAAATCCATAGTTTTTAAAGTTATTGCAAGGATTTTGAGGACGTTCTTGATTCGTCATATTTAAAATTTTGTCATTTATTAGTATGAACAACCAAGAGCCAACCATACATTGAACTGCTTATAAAATTTTCCATTAACATGTTCCTTGCATTAACAACTCGTATACCACATATCACCAGGTGGATTTTTTCATGCATTTCCCTTTACTGTGGTGGTAGTGAGTTTCCTAGCCGATTATCATTCATTAATATTTTTTTATAAGCAATAAATTGGAATTACCTTCTAAGAAATGAAACATTTACATGAACAACATTCTCGGGCCTGGGTCACCAAAAATGGAAACTGACCCAAGCCCAAGCCCATATAAAAAAAAATCATGTTATGAGGATCCAAAACATTGTGTATGTTATGCTATTACACTAGACCTGTAGCAAACTATAAGCAAAATATAAAATATCCAAACAAGAAAAAAACCTGAAACCAGGAAGACAAATCTGGATAGAGGTGTCATCTCGGAAATGTTGACTATTTACGGGTGGTCTAGGAAGGCTCACAGAGGTCCAAGAAGATCCAGAATGCTCACAAAGGTCTAGGAGGATGTAGAATACTCATAGAGGTCCAGGAGGTTCCAGAATGCTCATAGAGGTCCAGGAGGATCTAGAATACTCATAGAGGTCTAGGAGGATCCATAAAAGTTCAAAATTTTACCGTCTCAAATGCTCTCGAAAAAGACTTCATTGCATAGATCTCGACTATATATTTCCAACGACGCAAAAATCACCTCAAACATAGTCTGTATGCAAAATATATAGTTGGTCAAAGTTGTGGTCAAACATGGCAAAAATGGTCAAAGTCAAATGTGACACGTGTCGCCACTTCAAGGGTGACACATGTCCTATCCATATTGCTTAGGATGAAGTCAATAGGGTGATGTGGCAGCACGACAGCGTGCCACATGTCACCCAAAAATGGGCTTTTCAGGGGTTGATTTGGAACGATCAAATATGACATGTGGAATACATACGATGACGTGGCAAGAAATAAGTGGACCAGTAATAGATCGACACGTGGAAATCCATACGCACATGTGGAAATCACATCAACAACACAATCAATGCTAACCTGTTTGGGTCGTACAATTCAACCAATGATAGGTTTCCACGTGGGCGAATCAAATGGCGCCATGTGGCACCTTCCAGAAGCCAAAGTTGAGCTGAGTATCAAGATTGTTATGCGCTTGGTGGGTTTTGAACCCCAAACCTACCATAGAATCTGAAGGAATATTACTTTATACCAACGACTTCATACTAATCCTCTAACCACTATGCCAAATATGGTACTTGTTATAACGAACAAGTTATAATATATTTAATATTATGCTTATGTCAACAGAAGGTACGAGTAGGAGGTTGGGCCTGGGCCCTATTTATGTAGGGCACACATTTCGAGGTGGAAACAAATATCAAGTTGTGCACAGATCCTAAGATAGAGTATGAGTTACAATACAAACAATGGATCGATTTGCATGTTGAGAGAAGCCCAATTTTGTGTTGTCTTGATTTGTGTGACATGAGGTACTTTGTCCAAACATAGGATTGTTTATACTCATTTTTCTCATTTTCTTGAGAGGAGTACGACGATGATGTTATTTTTGTCCTAAGATGTTGTCTATGAAAGTCTTAGTCTAGATTTCCATTAATGAGCACCATAGTGCATTGTTTGGCATGTAAAGAGGGTAAAATTGAGCTAGTTTAGAATATGGTCAATTTTATATTCATTTTTCTCAGGTATTCACAAGGAATTCAACAATAAACTCTATATTTGAGTTTGAGCAACGTAATTGGAGAGTGACTTCAAATTTGGATTTGTAAGTCCATTTTGTATTGTAATTTGACATTTTGAGATTATGAAAAGCAGTCTCACTGTGTAATGTCCCCATTTTGGGACATTATAACTTTACAGAGTGTTATGCCTACCAGAGTAGCCAGATAGGGGTGACAGAGAGTTCG
>JZKD02S1781789.1:88806-103564 GCA_000966675.3 Picea glauca | reverse complement strand
CGTCGAGGTCAAAGTAAGTTTAAGAAATGTTTTGCCCTTTTCCAATTGATCTAAAGGTAGATGTTGAGATATCTATTTGTTTTTAAAATAAAGCGTTTTTTCAATCTAGAACAAATAACTTTTATTAAAATAAATTGTGATTGCTTATGCCCATTTTCAGTTAAGTGTTTAACTAAGACAAGTTTGTGAGCAAGGTTGGAATTTGATGGGCATTGGAATTTGACTCTTAAAATGTCCATCCATCAAATACAATCAAACATGTTTATGTCATCGTCTCTCAGAACGGGTAACCAAGTTGATAGAACATATTTATGACGGGGTATAAATTTAATAAGACATCATTAATTTATGTTATTTGTGTTTATGATAGGGCATAAATGCAATAAAGCGTCATTAATTCATGTTATCTATGTTTATGACAAGGCATAAATGTGATAAGACATCATTAATTCATGTCATCTCCTTAGTCCTAAAACAGGTAATATGTATCATTTCCAAATATGGAGTACCATTTACAAGTTGTTACCCACTATTCTAAACTCAGGGTCGGCAAGTTGCAACTCTGGAGTCTATAGTCTGTGTTGGTTTCATTACACCTCTGGATAACTCGTGACAGCCAACAGGGGAAACCACCTTTGTTCGTTGATGTTTCCATTAAGCCTAGCGTTAGCAGACTGTAGAAGTGGGTAGTGTGTGTTGTTGGGAAAAACACCCTACGGACTAGCAAACTAGGGTCAGACTTGCATGCAGATTTTGACTGAATAGAAACTACTTTTTTACCTACAACCCAAGATTTAAACCCCTTTTTCNGGATAATGCCAGATGGAGGGGATTGATTTTGGTATAAAAAATCTCATGTTGCTAAATTAACTTCTATTATATTTGTTTTTTCTATTGTTGTTTCTTTTGATTTTAAAGTAGAGCAGATGTATGTGAATACAACATTCCTACATGGATATCTTAAAGAAGAAATCTACATGAAACAACCAAAAGGTTTTGCAGTGAAGGGAAAAAAAGAGTTGGATTGCAAGACGAAAAAGTATTTGTATGGATTAAAAAAATCCCTAAGAATGTGGTATCAAAAGTTCGATACTTATATATTGGGACTTGGTTTCTCAAGAAATAAAGCTAACCACTTTGTGTATTTCAAGCTAGTTGGTAATCATTTTATTTATGTAGTTTTGTATGTTGATAATGTGTTATTGATTGGAAATAACAAAAAGTTAATCAAGGATGTCAAAACTTGGTTGTCTTCTAAATTTGATATGAAATATCTTATTGCTACAAATTTTATTTTTGGTATCGAAATTAAAAGAGATCGGGAAAACGAGGAACTCTGGTTGAATCAAAGGAAATGCGTTGACACAATAATGCAGATGTCTAATATCAAGGAATGTAAACAAGTCAAATTCTATATTCTTGTAGGTGTAAAGTTATATGCAGATCAATGTCCCAAGACACACGAATAGGAAGAGGACATGTCCCATGTTCCCTATGCTAGTGTTATTGGAAGTTTGATGTATGCAATGGTTTGTACTAGACCATACATTTCCCATGCAGTGGAATTTTTTATTTGGTATATGTCAAAACCAGGGAAGGAGCATTGGACAATTGTAAAGACGGTTTTCAATTATTTGTGTGGCACTATAGATTATGCAATTTGGTACCAAGGAAAACCTAGACCAGATAGAGCTTTAGATGCACATGGCTTTGTTGACACAGATTGGGATGGAGAACTATATCACAAAATATCTACAAGTGGTTATGTGTTTAACCTATTTGGAGAAGAAATCATTTGGATGAGAAAGAGATAGATTGTAGTTGCACTCTCTACTACAAAAGTTGAAAAGATGGAAGCCACCCATGCAAGATAGGAAGCTATATGGTTACAAACATTATATTCATGTATTGGGTTTGTATAGTAGTCCATAAGGATAGATTGTGACAATCAAAGTGCAATATTTATGGCTAAGAACCCTACTTATCATTCTAAAATGAAGCATATTAATGTTCAGCAGCACTTTGTAAGAGACATGGTTGAAGACAAGAAGGTGTTGTTGGTGAAGGTTGACACTTTGAAGAATGTTTCAGACTCATTAATTAAGTCTGTTAGTATTGAGAATTTCTCCTGGTGTAGAGAAGTAATGGGCATTGCTACCCTAAATTGTTGATCTTATCAAACCAAGGATCCTTATTTGCAAAAAAAAAACAAGTGGGAAAATGTTGGATTGATCTTGACTTGGACGTAAAGTAGTAAATATAATCTTGATTTGGTCATTGATGGGTTTACTATTGGTGGCTTATGAGCCCATGGTATTGGGTAAACCATAGTATTTTCCAATGGTATTATCGTGTGGTGAAGCCTATTTAAAGTCTTGAAGAACTCCATTGTAAAATGTGTTGATGTTAGGATATTTAGCTGACACTTAGGAGTTAGTTTAAAATTAACTTGGTCTAATGTGTCTTTAGGTAAAAGTGTGTTTCTTTAGTACGCATTTGTAGTTATGCAATATGATGGCCAGGATGTGTTCTAGACATAGAGTGATCTAACGAATCATAATCTCCTTGATCTTAACAACAATATTGATCCATGGATTAACACCCGACTGGTCCATGATCTCTATTTAAAGAGCGTGGAGGGTCATTTGTTGATGATCGATTGTGAGAAAATCTCTTGTAATTTTTTTTTCTTTTTGATTAATATATTGCCTCAAGTGGCCAAATTGGATTGGGTTGTGGACTATTTCACTCTTAGTGAGTTTTAACCACATAAAAACATTGGTGTTATGATCTTTAATATGGTTGTGTGAGTGGTTGCTTAAGGTGTTCATCTTGTGTGGAAATACCCTATTTTTTCGAACATGGTATTATATCCCTAATCTGAATTGGATCATTATATTATTTTTCATCTATTTTGATCCTTTTGGAGTGGAAATATTGGAGGAATCAACTTGCAGGGCCATTTTAGTGGAAGGTCCCAGTTTGGAAAATTAGGGTTTGTAACCTTATGAGGCCATTTTGAGGCATTAAACGACATCGATAAGCTATTATACACATCGTGAACTTTCCAACAGTGCAAAAATCACGTCAATCAAAGCTCATGTGCAAAAGTTATGTCTCTCGTAAGTTGACCTAGTGTGTTGACCACCAAAGCATGAGAGGATGCCACGTCAGCCCCTATTACTTATTCATATGGGGCTAGTCACCCATTCATATGGGGTTATTCATGTATGTAATTTCAAGAATATTCTAAAAGGTCCAAAACCCTATCACAATTGAGGGTTGAGGAAGTCAGAAACCTACCCCTAGATGGCTATCGAGATATGTTATATACCGGGCCACTAGGAGGAGAAGGGGTTCCACTCTTTTGCATTGTATCTTGTTACATAGTTGAGAAAAACATATGAGAGTGGTATTCTATGAAAATAATAGAGAAGGATAGATTATGTAGTAGCCATACAAGCCATAGTGTCAAAGACAGCTCCACATAGAGTGCCTCTTGCTTTGTACTTGCATCATTTCTATACGAGAGAAAAGAGAGCAAAGAAGCATCACCTTCTAGTTGGGTTTTCTCTCGTATTGGGTTTCTCAGGTCATATCTTGTGTTTATTTGTGATGGTGTGATTGTATTTTACTTTTCTCTATTTTCCATATTTTATCTATTTCATGCATAAGTATAAAATCGATAACTAAATATTCTGGAGATCTAAAGAAAAAATAACCTTAGTAGTAAAAATTTCATTATTTTATTAGATCTATTATGACGAACTATTCTAGTGGAATATCCACAAAAGTTTACATATCAAGTCCATTTGAAAACCCACTCATGTTGTATATTGAGATATTGAACCTGTATTGCTTCATTTTTAGGTTATGTTATTTATGTGCATTTCTAGTCTAAGTGGACTACTCCATTGTGTCCAAAGCTCTGCTTTCAATTGGAAATGTTTTTAGTTTCAATCGAAAAGTTTTATGTTTTCCCATTATATGGTCATTTTTGTCAGATCTAGAGGTATAAAATCTTATTACACCCTTTTAAAAAAAATCATTGAGAAAATATTTCAGTTTTCTATTTTTATTCTAAGTTTGCTACTTTTCTTGTTTGCATATGCTCTTTACCATACACTCTGTGCAATCTTGGAAAATACGAAATGGAGTGGAAAGTTTTTTTTTTTATGAATATAATCTTTTCTTTGTGCTTTATGTGAGCTCAGCAAATCATAAACAGAGAGAAAACTTTCATTTTCCGAGCAAGTTAAGCAAGATCTAACCCCGTTATTGTAAAGTTTTGAAGAAAAAAAGTTCTAAAAAATTTGCTCATTTTTGTGTGTGGCCATGTTGAAGTTTTTTCGCTGACAAAATCAAGGGTTTTGGGGGCAAGCATTCCCTTTGAGGCAAATAGTAAAAAAAGAAAAAGAAAAAAAAAAATCCCCCCTCCTTCTTTATCAAAATTTCTATATATTTTGCATTAACTCACTTGGTTGAAAGTTATTTTATTTAATAAGAGGTCTTCAGTGCAAGTCTCTCTTTTTTTAAGTTACCTTTTTTAAAAATTCATGCAACCTTGAGTTATCTCATAACTTATTGTAAAGTGCATTTCACTTAAATTATAAAAAAAATCACTATAAAATAATTTATATATTTATATTTAATTACTTTTTGTATGCAACTTTAGTTTATAATATAACTTCATTGTAAAAGTGATTCTCGCTTATTCTATAAAAGCGGGTCACTTCATAAGTAACTTATTTGTAAAAAAGAGCTTATAGGAAAAGTAAGTGAAGGAAGGGATTTGTTTTTACTCAACCACCTCATTATGCCTCCATCACCACATGAGTCAAATTCTACCTACCACATGGCACTTTAGTTACTGCTTATGTCTTTTTTTTAAAGGGCATAACTTCACATCTAAAGTCTATTTTCAATGCCTTTTTTTTAAACGACCTATTTTTTCAAGAGATTTCCATCCAAATAGTAAATTTCAGCTTTTGGATCCATAACTTCATATTTTAGTATGGCTACTCCAAGTTATCTTTTGCTTACTAGTACCAACTACTTTTCATAGAAATCTCATATGGAGGATGTACTAAGAAGTAAAGGATTGTACTAGATTACCTTGGGAAAATAACAAGCCCACACTAATGTTGAAAATAAGGCCAAATGACATAATAAAATGACAAATCCCATGGATCAATTAAAATGTTCATCTCTCTAGATTTACAGTTTCACCTTCAAGGAATTGATGACCCAACTAAAGCTTGGGATAAAATAGAACCCGTATTTGGTAAACATAATGTGATTCAAGCCCACCAACTTGAAAAGAAGATAATGACTTTAAATCCAAATGATTTCCCCTACATTGAAGACTATTTATTTAAGTTCAAAACACTTATACTTTTACTTAAAGACTGTAAAATAGATACGAAGGATGACTGATGCATATATGTTATTCTTGTTTAGCTTGGTAATGCATATTTTGACTTTGTATTTACCTTTTATGCCACTAGAGAAGCTCTAGGGGATTCTTATCAATACCCCACTCTTGAGTCTTTTTATGATTCTTTGATTAGAGAGAAAGATAAGATCTTGCATCTTACAGTGATCGACACTATAGGTACATCTAACAAAGCCTTAGTGGCCCAGTAACAAGATGAAACCAAGCATCCAAAGAAAAAACAACCTCAAAACAATAATCAAAATAAGGGTCCTAAACTCGCTCAACCAACTTCTACTCCCAATGGTAACAAAGAGAAAAAATCAAAAGTAAGAAGATGGATATGAATTGCAATTTTTGTGGGAAATATGGTCATCTAGAGTCTAAATGTTTTAAAAATATGGAAGCCTTAGAAGAAATAATGAATAAGAACAACATCAATCTTGATTCTTCTTCTTCTAACTCTTCTTCTCATGGGCATGCATTTTCTTCTTTTGGTTTCTCCAATGCAACATCTACTTCTTTTATCTATAAATTGTTGTGGATATTCCACTAGAACAGTTTGTCACAACAAATCTTATAATATTTTGAAATCCTAGATTATGCAATTTATTTCCCTTAGATCCCACATTGATTATTACTAGCTTATTACTCATATTTATGAAAATAATTGAATATGAAAATGAAAGAACAAGCAAATATACATACCATCCACAAAATTGAACACAAGATATATCCTAGGAAACCAGGTATAGGAGAAAACCCAGCTACAAGGTGAGGCATATGCTATGCTCTCTTTCCTCTAGTTGTCAAAATGCAAATGCAAAGAAAGGGGTAGTCACTATGGATTTTCCTATGACTCTATGACCTGAATGGATACTACCGAATCTTCTTCCTATGTCTATTATGTGCTCAAATGCCACTCTTGGATGTTTTTCTCAACTATGGAACAAGTAGAATCCAAAAAAATAGAGCCCCTTATCTTCCTAGCAGCCTGATATTTAGCATAGCTTGATAGTCATCCAAGGTTAGGGATTTTGCATCTTCAACCCTCAATTAGTGATGAGGTTTTGGACCTTCTAAATCTTCTTGAAATTCCACACATGACTAGCCCCACATGTGTGAGTAATGGGGGTTGACATGGCATCCATTCATACATGGTGAACACCAAGGTAGGTCAACTTACGGGAGGTGTAACTTCCACATATGAGCTTTGATTGAGGCAATTTGTGTACCATTGAAAAATCCTCGGTGTGTAAAATAGTTTCAAGGTGCTAGAAGTTATGCTTACAAAGTTTTGACCCCAAAAAATGTTGCTTTATGCCTCAAAATGGATCTAGAAGGTTCCAAACCCCAAAACTCCAAAATAGGACCTACCGCTAAAATGGGCCCTACAAGATAATTCCTCCAAATTTTCCACCCAGAAAGTAATAAGATAGATGACAAATTATATGATGATCCATTTTGGATCATTTTTCTTCTTGTGAGTGGTTTATTAATTTTGGACTATCTTATCATATGCATAAGGATAAATCCATTTCTTCTACTCTTAATTAATGTAACACCAAAGACATATTTGTTGGTGATGATAGATCTCTTACTATTGTAGGGTATAGAGTAATTTAGGTATATAATGGTCATTTAAATGATGTATTATTCAGTCCCATGTATTTCTTGCAACCTTTTATCAATATATCAAATCGTGCATTCAAGTGAACGTAAAACAATAGAGTTTTCACCTCACCAAGTTGTAATCAAGGATTTAAAAGATCCTAAGCATGTCCTATCCACTGGAATTATTGATGATATTACCAGGTTGTACAAATTTGACAACTTTGGATCATCATATTTTCCATCAATTTGTATTTCTCATAGTGATGACTTGAGCAAACTTTGGCCTGAGTGGTTTGGTCTTCTAAACCATTGCTCAATGTAACAACTATGTAATCAAAATATGGTGACTAGTCTTCCTCTCATTTCTTTTAGAGATGGTGTTTGTGCTAGTTGTGTTCTCGACAAAAATCATTGGGATAGTTTTAAAAAGCATGCCTCTTGGCACACCTTGACCCCCTTGCGTCTTGTTCATAGTGATTTGTGTGGTCTGCTTCCTTCTTCTTTCTCTGGGTTCAAGTACTTCTTAACTTTCATTGACGAATTGTCAAGATGCATTTGGGTTTATTTCTTAAAACTTAAGAGTGAATTTTTTTGCATGTTTTTTGCATACAAGGCCTTTGTAGAGAAACAATCTGGACATCAATTGCAGAGGTTAAGAATAGATAATGGAGGTGAATATGTTAACGACAAATTTGCAACTTACTGCACTACACATGACATTCAAATGAAAAATATTTTTCCATATAAACCACAACAAAATGGTGTTGTTAAGAGAAAGAATCGCACATTAGAGGAAATGAAAAATTGTATTATTCAATATAAGGGATTAAGACATCATTATTGGGAAGAAGCCATTAATTGTGCAAATTACATAGTAAATCGCACTCCATAAAGGATTTAAAAAATATAACACTAAAAGAAGCATGGAGTAAAATTAATCTAGATGTAAGCCACTTACGTGTGTTTGGAAGTGAAGTATGGGCTCACATTCTTGATGAGAAAATAAAATCATTATAGATTAAAAGTGAGAAGTTCATTTTTGTTGGATATTCTGAAGATTCCAAAGGTTACAGGCTTTTTCAACCTCATTCTTATGAAATAATTATTAGAAGATATGTTAAGTTTAATAAAAATCTCTTGGCCTATGAGCCCAATTCGACATTTGTGCCATCTTCAGCCTATGATCCATCTTTGGAATTTGTACCATATTCTAGTCCTATTATGGTTTCTTCTTCAGATGATGATACCAAGGATGAAAATCCTTCTTCTCCTACTCACCTTCTTCCAATGAGTCCATTGAACATGAACCTGCACCAGTAACACCACTTCCCAGATGGGTCTATTCAACACAAGAAGTAGAGATGTTATTGGTGATCCTATAGATCATCAACATGCACATTCATAGTTCCAACGACTCACCTCTTTTTTGGCTCAAGTTTTAGAGACTTGTGATCCAAATACATTTGTAGAAGCTTCTAGTCATCTAGATTGGGATACAACAATGAATGAATAATAGTGTTCCTTAATCGAGAACGATACTTGGGATCTTGTACCTCTTATAAAAAGAAGAAAACTTGTCCAATTTAAATGGGTATATATAACTAAGTATGCATCAAATGAAAGTGTTGAAAGACATAAGGGTCGGTTAGTTCCCAAAGGATTCTCTCAAGTGTTGAATCAAATGAAATGTTTGCCCCTGTGGCCAAAATTAATTATGTTCACCTTGTTCTAGCCCTTACTACCTCACATAGATGGGAGGTCCATCAGATGGATGTTAAATCCACCTTATTGCATGGGGATTTGCAAGAATAAATCTACATGGAACAACCTCCTAGATATGTTCAGAATGACTCCAACTTTCTTTGTCACGTTAAGAAATCTCTCTATGGTATTAAAAAAGCTCTTGGATCTTGGTATGATAAAATGGATATCTTTCTTCTTGACATCGATTTTTCTAGATGTCATTATGACCCCAATGTCTCTACCAAGAAAGTAGGAATGCATCTCATAATACTTTTTCTTTATGTTGATGACCTTATCCTCATTGGTAGTGACCCTAAAATTTTAACCCTTTTGAAATCCATCCTTAAGAAGAAATTATAAATGATAGACTTAGGATATTTTCATTATTTCATTGGCCTCCAAGTCATGCAAACCAGGGAAGTAATTTATCTTTCTGAATACAAGTATGCATGTGACCTTCTTCATCACTTTCACATGGAATATTGTAAACCAACCCCTTCTCCCTTCTAGTCTGGGGTCAAACTCATTACCACTATACTACACATGAAGTGGATGCCACTTTGTATCGCCAGTTAGTTGGTAGCCTTTTATAATTGACTCATACCCATCCTGATATTTCCTTTACTGCTGGTCTTGTTGGTCGGTATATGCAAACACCCTAGGAAATCCATGGGAAAGAAGAAAAAATGATACTTCGGTGTATCTAAGGTACAATTATGTTTTGGATACTACACTTTGTGGGGAATCCTTTGTTGGTTGGTTTCACTGATTTATATTGGGCTGGTGACCCTGATGATAGAAATTCTACTGCAGGTTATGTTTTTAGTCTTAGTTCTAGACTTGTCACATGGGATTCTAAGAAAGAACAGGCTCTTTCTCTTTCTTCAATAGAAGCAGAGTACCAAGCAATGGTTAACACAAGTAAAGAGGCATTGTGTCTTTAAGAGATCCTTTTGGAGTTTGGATTATAGTAGCATCATTCGACCACCCTCTAGTGCAAAAATTAGAGTGTCATCAAGCTTACCAAAGATCCATTTCAACATCAACATAACAAACATGTTGACTTACAAATGCACTTCATCGGAAATCTCATTCATGATTGTGTTCTTGAAGTGCTCTTTTTCCCAACTGATTTTCAAGTTGTAGACATTTTCATAAAGTCTCTTATAATAGTGAAATTTTCCAAACTTTGATCTATGTTAAGAGTTCAGTAAGTTTTCGTTAAGGAGGAATAGGTTGTAATTCCTCCTTATTTCTCCTAATATTGTGTCACCTTTGTAAATCATTCAATCATATTCCAAGTTGTTCTTAAGGGGGGGTTTTAAGATATTTATCACTCGATTGATCTATGATCTCTATTTAAAGAGCAAAAAGGGTCATTTGTTGATGATTCATTGTGAGAAACTCTCTTGTAAAATATTTTTATTTTTCATTGATATTGCCTCAAGTGGCCACATTGGCTAGGGTCGTGGATTGTTTCCCTCCTAGAGGGTTTTAACCACGTCAAAATATTGGTGTTGTGATATTTGATCTAATTGTGTGAGTGGTTGCTTAAGGTGTTCATCCTATGTGGGAATACCATATTTTTTCGAACACTTGATTGGCATGTTATTTGGTCAGCTTGGCTAGAATGGTGAAGGTGAATGAAGATATATCTTTGAAAGCTAGTTTTCTCGGTGAAGGGTTTCCATGGTAAAAATCTCTTGTGAATTTTGTGATTGAATGCAATTTTAAACCTTTGATGTGAAACAATGAATACAAATTCTTAACCAAAATAGAAATAACAACAATGGCACACACACATTACATAGAGATTTACCCTGGAAACCCTTAACTAGGAAAACTAGCCAACCTCAAAGACACACATCTTTTCTCTTCATTGTATTAACTTCACTATTCACAATACAATATATAGGTATTATGTGGTATCCAAAGCCCTAATCTATTAACCCAGATTAGATTACAACCCTAATTCATTAATCAAAATTAGATTACAATGGACCAACAAAACATTGGCCGAAACAAACCAAAAACATGCAATTCCAACACACCAGTAGATCCATCCACACCATATCTACTCTCCACCATGTAGATTTAGAATTCTCCATAACATATCTACATTTTCTACCAACAAATATAACAAATCTACACTTCACTACATAGATCTAGGAACCTACTTGCAAATCCAAGCAACATGAACTAGATCATATCACTGTCCTTGAAGAGTTCAGGTCTGCCTAGATTTGATACCAAATGTGAATTCCTAGATAGAGAAACATCACACACAACAACAAGAATGCGCATAACACCAGTGATTTATCCTAGATACCCTTCACCAAGAAAACCAGCTACAAATATATATATATATATATATATTCCATTAACCTTGGCCAGTCCGACCTAGCCGACCAAAGAATAAGCCAACACCAACAAAATTCCGTTCTAATGGTTTACGTCATTACGTAATTTAAAGCATCTCATATTAAGGACAAAAGGATTTCTGATGGCCTTCAGAATCTAGTGCAAGTGGGGCTTAAATCTATGGAGGATATTGATTTGTCCAATAATAAAATGCATGCACTGGAGTGTCTTGTTCTATTGTTTCAATTTAACCTTGTGTCTTTGGCACTATACGAGTGCCATGTGATGCATCTATTGGAGTATAGAGATAAGGTTTTAGGCATCATTAAATCCCTAGAGTTCCTGGACAAGATGAACATTGAAGGCGGAAAGAGACTTTAATCAGATAATGAAGGGAAGGAAGTGGATTTGGAAGATGATGCATAGGATGTTGATAACTATACTAGCGAGGACAAGTCCAATGGGGTTTGATCTATGAATTTCTCAACTGAACAAGTTCAAGATGAATTTGAGTAAGAGGATGAGGAGCATGAGATTGATGTGGAGGAGGATTATGAGTATCAATATGGGGTTACCATTGATCCATAGGGTAGTGCTTAGTCACATAGCTTCCAATGTTGCATTTTTTGTATTTTTTTTAAAAAATCCCCGACGTTCATCAAATATCCAGCGAAAGGGACTTTATCGTCGAATATCCAAAATTTAACCAGGTCAATGATTTTCCATACCGACGTTTGACGAAGTCAATATTTTTTTCCATTAAACAACATCTCTATGGTCAACGATCGTTGGGAGTCCGACGAAAAATTGATATACAATTATAAAAGTTTGAAATATTAGACACGTTTGACGTTGTTGCTATACTAGCAACAATTTACAAAGGTTATAAGGGATATGTTTTGGTCTGAATATAATATATATATATTTTTTTAATTGCATTACAAATAGTTAAACCAATGAGGTTGATTTTTGAAGATAATCATCACTGAAAGTTTGATAAGGAAAATTGTCACATAACATTCCTCTAGGAGGACAAGGAGACATGAGATCTGCATTGGAGGGTTTGGGTGATCGAAAATGTTATTTCTCTTGTAAAATATGCAGGGGCTATAATAGAAGGATACTTTTAATAAAAATAGTAAAAAGACATTGTAGAGAGTATGGACACCTTGAAGGAGGGCATGAATATCGTCCCTTGGTAAGCTATTCATTATATGTCTTTATATTGCAGATTATTTTTGTAAATGTTTATATGTTAAATGTAGAAGAAAAATAATGTATTATTTTTTCTTTATGGATATATTCTATGTACACAACAAATTGAGAGTAAGTTAAGAAGAGAAGAAGTAGACATAATATATAAATTTTAATTAGGGTTTAGGGTAGGGTTTAGTGGTTAAGTGGTTTAAGGTTTAGGGGTACATGGTGTAAGGGGTTAGGGATTAAGATTTTAGTGGTCGAAGGGTTAATAAGGCCATAATAGGGCTCAATGGTTAAGGGGTTAGGCGTTAATAGGTTAGGTTTTAAGGTAGGTTTAGGGGGTTTAGGTCCTAGGGAATTTAGAGGTTAATGGGGTTTTAGGGAGTATGGGTTAGGGGTTTAGGGTTAGGGGTTTAGGGGTTAGGTCGGGTTAGTGGTTAATAGTTTATGGGCTTAGGGGGTAAGGATTTATTGATTAATGGTTTAGGGTTGAATGTGTTATCAAATAGAATTACAAGGGTCAAAAATATTTTCAATTTTTTATTTTAAGTCATAAGTGTTCATTAAGTTTTAGGTTTTAGGTCCCTTTTTCTATAGTCATTTTTCAATTTTTTGATGTAAATAAACTAAGGTTAGTTTTGGCTTTGGTCTAGAGTCATTGGGTTATGCCTTGCTATCATAGAAAGTCGGATAAAGCCTTCATGAGTCACATCTTTCCATTTCTCCATCATCGTTGTGACATGTCACCTCCTCCATGTTGTACGTAGACCCCTCATTTTGTCACCTTTACCCGTTAATATGTCAAATCAATTTTGATCTATACGTTGCCAACTCACTAGGAGAGTTTGCATCGCATTCAAAGGTACACCATGCATTCATTTCCATCATTGCATTTATGGGTCGTGTTAATGAAGATCTCATTATTTTCAGAGCTGATATTTTAAACCAATATCTAGGGATTATGTCATAAAGGCTTCTGACTGTTTTCTCCTAGTGTACAAATCATTTTTTAGCTCGACGTTGCGAACCTGGTGCTATAGATAGACACTATGAAATTGACACTTCGAAGTGACTGAAGAAGATAAGTTGGAGGTTGGATAGTTTTCAAGTGCCCCTGTGAAAGTTCAGAGATATTGGCTTTCAACTCAAGGCCATCAGGTACTCCATGAGAATTTTCACCTTATTTGAAGGTCATGAAAGGGATTGTTAGTTGTTTTTCCTTTTGGGTGCTGCGAACGGGTGATAGGCATTGCGAACTGTCTCATTTACTTGTTGACAAGTTCCCAAACCCATTTTCATGTGCTATGAACCTTTCTCATTAAGCCATAAGTATCCCTAGGTTTAGGCCACCTTTCCCACTTATCCATTTCACTTAATTTGCTTAAATTTCCCAAGCATTGCAAAACCCCTGCCCTGGCGCTGCAAACTCTATGCAACAAACCCAGCATTGTGAACCCTCTGTTCCAGCACCTTTTACAAAAACATGTCTTCTACAGGCTCACAAACTTAATTACACTCCTATCTATTCTGCAATGTAAAATTAGTCACATGTGGAAGTCAATCTGAGTTTTGCAAAAGAGTAGTGATGTTGTGAACAAGACCTATTTTGCAAAGATTTGTTATGATATCCCTTCATGATATTTTTTAGTAGTCTTTCCCTTCATCTTCCTTATTGAAAGATACCTTGTCTTATTCCTAGAGGTCAAATGAGCTGAGAAGCACAAAATTTTTACACAGAACTAGCCTATTGGGAAAGTCTATCCATTAAAACCCTAATCCTTTGTTTTCCTTGTTTCACCTCTAGCAATCATTAAATAATGTGGTAAGTTTTTCTTTAAACATCATTAATCACTACTACATATGGGCAGATTATTCCATGAAAATTTTCCACGCTTCCACTAGTTTCATCATTTTTTTAAACAGGGTGGGATTTTCGTCGATATTGCCACAAACGTTCGTTGCAATATCCATGAAAATCTTAAATTAACATAGTTTGGATTTTCGTCACTATAGCAACAAACTTTCGTGGAAATAGCAACAAAAATTTTGCCTATCTCATTGGTCGGTGTTAACGGCTAGTTGACTATTTTATATCTATATATACGTGAATTTAAGAGACTTTGCGACACAATTGTTATAGTTGCGACATTGTTCTTGGCTTTTGTTTGAGCTGTTTATTTTTCCCATCACCCACCAGTTGAACAAATCCAATTCTCAATCTACATAGCTCGGATTTTGAACTTGCAAGGTTAGTATGCTATTTTTTTATTGATGTACTCATTTAACTTGTAAATTTTTTTTTCAAATGTCCAATTTGCATTTAGCTTGTTTTTTCCTTGAAAATATATTATAATATGTGTAGTACCATATTTCATGTCTTTGGTTTTTGGATCTAGTTAGTATATT